>WURV02014470.1:0-10003 GCA_011762755.2 Epimenia babai
AAAAATATATTCTTATGAATGTTTAATGACTGAAGTACCCTAAAATGGAAAAAACCAAAATTCCATTTTTTTCATGTCGTAATGTATTATTGCATTTTCCTGAATTGGGGATTTCCCGACTTCGGACTGATTTTGACATGGTGGGTCTCAAATGCTCAAAACTGAAATGTACATTGAGACAATTTACTTCTGTATTTAGATTTATGAGTATTTAAATGTTGGGAATATTTTAGTGTTTTATTTTGTTCCATAATTTCAAGTTTGCTATTGAGATATTAAAACTGGATAGCTTTTAACTTCAAGACAGTCGTCAATCCAAATATCATGAATATGATCATACAGTTAACGAGTGATGATTGCGTTAGAATAGGCAATAAATTAGAATGTGCTATATATACAAGACATATTTTGAGTCATTATCTGGAAGCTTGAGAATTTTAATTTTAAGTGTATAGGTATGATATCAGTTACAGTTGTATTTGTTTGACATATCTGATTGTACGTTTATGTAATGTGATTAGTTTCATTGTGTTGCATAAGTATTCCCCCATATTTCACTACAGTAATATAAATATGGATAAATTATAGTGTAACAAAACATTCTAATAAAATGTATTAAAAGGTAATACAACAAATAACAATTATTGACTGAAAAAATTTGACAGCGGTGAAAATTTGTGGCAGTTTTCCTCATCGAAATATATTCCCACGATAATTATTTTCACACATCAATACATAGAAATATATGGTGCGTGACACCTGCTCTATAGCAAGACTATTTATGAAAAAGGCAATTGTATGTGTTGCTCTTTTTCGTCCAAACTATATGATATTGGTTTGAGTAACAATGAATGATAGTTTAACTTGGAACCACTGACTTAGCCTTTAAAGTTCATGTGTAACATTGGTATTGTCGTTAGTAGAATCTTTAGAATATAGTAGGCTGATATCGTCTACAAATAAGACGCATTACATATGTCTTTGACAGATTTCTGGTACACCACGTGTTATACCTGGCATGTCTGAATTAGCATTTCTAAATTAAACCAATTGTTTACGTTTACTGATAGAATTTTTTATCTATGTAGTTGTACCCCTTATTCCATAGTGTTGCATGATTGTTGAATGCTTTGAGATTTATAAATATAGTATATAGAGTTAATTTTTTATTATCACTAGCAGTAGTTATTTCTTGCTATAACTCTATAAAAGAAAGCATTTGAGTCTCCCTGTCGAAATCCATATTGCATTTGAAATAAAATATTACCTTTATTGGTAAAATGTTGAATAGATTTTTTGAGGATTTTAAAGAATTGTGGATACAAAGTTACTAGTCTATAGTTGGAAATTCTGAAGGGTCACCTGACTTGAAAAGCGACAATGATAGCGACTTATGATGGGGGCAAATCCCTGTGATATGGGATAGGTTAAAATGATCAAGAGGTACAGTAATACCACGGGTAATACTTAAACAACATTCATGCTCAAGTTCTGAAAAAAGTTTTATGGCAGGCACTATCAAGGTTGGAAACGTTTTGAAGTCAGTCTCCGGAGAATAAGAGGATTCACTGTAGGATTAGGCAAGTAACTAGAATACGAAACATCCATGGCAGGTATTCTGGCTAAATCTGTACAACATTACAGAAGGAGTTGAAACCGATGGCTATAGCATAATCGTAATTAATCATTTTATAGTTGCAGCGAAATTCCCTTTTTCCCTTGTTTTTTTATGATTGTATGTAAGACCCACTAAGTTTCCTTCTTGGTGTTTTTAGTTAATTTTTGCCTAAAAGATTTCTATAAATATTACACGAGAGTTTTTAAATATTTTTCATATCTAATTTGTGTTTTCATTTGTTGGCTAGATAACTATAACATTGTTTCCTTAAGTTTGAATTTTAATCCCTTAAGTTATCTTTGGTTAACTGTATAAATAGCATACATTAATAATTTGAGCATTTAGAACGATATGTAGTGATTTGGTTAATTGAATATTAAGAATTATTTGAATATTGTATAAAAACACCAAAATTTTTGGTCTAATCAATATGGATTTCATTTTGCAAATTTACTACGAAAATGAAATTTTCGTGGTGAAACCTGATTTTTTGTGTATAGATTATGACTTGAGTAATTGATGACTTTATATTGGAGTTGTCCATAGCTGAGAACTGATTGTGTTTCATGAGTACATTACTATGGATACCGGTAGGTGTCGTAATGCAGGGAATAAATACACAAATGAACCAGTTAGAATAATTTGCTGAATATGTATATATACATACATATATATGGCCTTTAGTTTTCTCCCCTTATGACCCACAAAGTTAACTGACACTATTACAGTTCGCTTTGATCTTTGTATTAACTTAATCGTGATCCTTCTTTGTTAGTTTTGTACTGGTTTTTCGTAATAATGCCCAGTATTGTGTTCCTGGGTGCGCAAACAAAAATGTGGACGCAATACTTAAATTCGATAAAAAGCCAGATTTGTTGCTTTAAGAGATTGGAGCCAGTATCTGGAAAACTGGTCCCCCCAATGTATTTGATTTCTATAAGGATCACTTCACCCCCTTACTGTTTAATGGATATGAAAGGTCACTATTAAATACGAAATTTGCTAATATGAGTTTGATGGCATAATTAAGTAAATTTATTGGACATGTCATCAAATATACGCCATCCTATAAGTGTTAGTGTATGCTTTTACACTTTTCAGGACAGTAGAGTTTATTGTATTATTGTATTTACCATTTAAGTGTATTGGTATTTACCTAATAAAACTTCCCACTTCCTATTATAGCACTGAGTCACTGATGACTGAAAAACGCGATTGCATATTGCCATTAATCCAGTCAATGTCAATTTGTATTAAATGTGAATTGGGTATTTTGAACACTGTTAGCCAAGGCTTTAGGGTTAAAACCCAGTCTAGGCAGTTTATATTAAATTGTAGGTCTCAAATTTGTCTTGGAGAAAGTGCATGAAAAAGGAACTTTTTTATTCCACAAATTTTTAGTGATAACTATGTAGGAAGATTGAGAAAATAGACACTCAACCGACTAACTAACCTCAAAGGGTGCTCAACACCCTTGACTGAAGAGTAAATATATCTTAACACAATAGCCTACTCATCAGTTACTGGAGAATAGATTTTGGTATTTTCACTTTATTAATAAAACATTTCCCAGTTAAAACTTTATAAGATGTGGGATAGTGAACAGCACCTACCAAGTATATGAAATTAGGCATTCGTTTCTATTGACATTCCACTCAAATTCAGATGGTTATGGCAAAACATTGGTACCTGGGTTAATACCCACCATATTCCAACACAAGAGGCATAGTGTCTATGGGGGGATGTGAGGAGGTAAAAATGGAAATACCGGTAGATGTCGATCATTCCGGGTCAGATATCAACATGTGCTGCCACCAGTGTTAATTATGAGCTTTTAAATAGTTCTGTCATGCTCTAGATTTAGGAACTTTTGAATGATTTTAAAGACAACCAAATTTTATATGGGATTTGATCATTACGGTCATTTGACGATCCATCATCTTTAAGGCCCAGTTGTCAATGAGCTGAATCACAAGTGGGCATCTTTGTCACCTGCTGACCAGTTGTTCTTGATTATAATGAAAACAAGGCGTGTGAGAGAAAATGAGAATCTGGGTGACTGTTCTGGATTATTTCTAGCACTGTCTACTAATATTTATTACGTTGCTAAACTTTCTGTACTACCGAGTTGGAAATTTGTCCAAGCGAAGGGGAACTAAGGCCCACATGCCAAACAGCTTTAAAAGCCAATTCCCAAATACGAGGGTGTAGATGGATGCCACTGAATCCCACAATCCAAAAGCCATCAAATGCCAATGCACAGTCGCTGCATTTGTCATGTGCAATTGCAACAAAAAACATGAAAACAATGATCGGTTGTACGCCTGGTGGTGTGATGTGTTACGTCAGTGACATGAATGGAGGAGCAACAAGACTTACTTGCCTCATTGGTATATTCTTCCCTACAACTATTCCCTTCAAAAGTAATTTTAAACTTTGAAAGGTGACATAACTATTCTGTATTAGACTGATTAACTTTGAAACTTAAAACATTCAATCCTGGCAACGGATAACTAATGGAAAAAAATTACCTCAGAACTTTGTCTTTGGTCTGTGGAATGCTTGTATCGTCTATGTATATGACTGAGATACATGTACTATACTAGTACATTTGAATATCTCTAGCATAAGCAAAACAGCAGCCATGTGTTTGCACGTACCATGTGACCCGTTTCCCACAGGGCATGCTCATTTCAAATTAAAGATTTCGCCAACACGAGCATCCAGTCTAAGTTGATATGTGTAGTATACTTGCCATAACATGAAATCGTAAGTGGCATCCGAATGTGCACCAAGTGAAATGTATTGCATATTGACCATTCGGTTGACTACCAGTGATAGTAGCCTACATTCTTCTTTATTGATGCTCCAACAATGCCAGTTGTGAACGTTATCCCCAACAATAACGTAGCTGCAGACTTGCACTATATTGAACCCCATAAAAACTTCACCTTTCTTGATGGCTTTAACATCGCGCTTTTCTATCACCTGCCACCCGGTACAGAAAGTATCCAGATATGAGTGATAAATCCAGGGTTGGCTTAAAGTCGCGATAACTAGGGAGAAGCGGTTTAAACCCGGATGTTGGCCATTCAGGGAATATTACAGGTGGGGTAGCTTTACAGGAGCCTGGGTTAAGTTTTCAATTTCGATCATCATAACCTAACCTGAAAAAAAATAATCCGCGATTGTAGTGTGTATACTATCAACTTTAACGTCCACCATGTATATATACGTCATGATATACCTAATATAACAACGTCCTTGATATATATATATTATGTATATATAAGCATGCTGAATGTCGCTCCAGTAGTCTATGGGAGGTAACAAGCACTATTATATATTTACATCATGTACCCAACTCACCAGTCCACAGCTGTCTACATGGGAGGTAACAAGCACAATGACCGACAATTTGATTCCATGTAGAGGTGCGTCCCCTGGCGAATAACTGCGAAACTAGCAAGTAAATTTCTGCACGAGTTTTCTAAATTTGTTGGGAAATACCGCCATTTCTTCGACGTCAAAATGTAAAACATTTTAGTTAACTCCCTTAGTTACTGAAGTGAGAATTGGTTGGGGGTGTTACAGGTTGGGTCAAACGTTATAAATTCTCATTAACTGTCATTCGATAGAACAGGGAGGTTTCAGGATGTGTAACATAATGGATTTAACCGGTTAGTAATATCGCCGCAGACGGGAAATCCCCTCGATTGTTTGCGAACATGTAAGTCACGTCGCGCCACTCCTACGTTACTCCGATTGGGTCAATAAGTTGATCGCCTAAGTTGCGTCATATCGAATATTCTATTTGTTTAAAATTTAATTTGTCCCCGATCTGCCTCGTAGTTTATAAAAAGCCGGTGTCTCAAATTCCTACGTTCCTATTACTAGTACGAGTCACAAAGTTAACATCGTGATTAAGACGATAGAATAAGACTGTATTGATTAGGTTCCGTGTAATCGTTTAGTAACTGCTAGTGTTAAGGTGTTATTAGTAAGCTGAGATTGTTATTACTTTGATTATAATTAAAGATAGAATACTCACGCCGAGTCGTACTTTTTCAGTATATTTTGGTGTTTGTTTTAATTCAACATAAGAAACTAAAACATAACATGATATCAAAGCAAAGGAGCATATATGAAAAATTATTAAAAGGTTATTGGACGTTGTTTTGGTAACGCTTTATGTTGATCAAATGGTAATGCAGTTTTTTTCTTTGCCAATAACAATAGTTAGTGTGATATTGCAATTTTACAACGTTATATATGAATTATTAATAAAATATATCTTGTAGAGGAATCTTATTGGCAACTTCTCTTTTTGATATATCATACGGTATATTGTAGCTTACCTACTAATAGGCCTACACATATGGGAGCAATTTAAAGTAATTAAATTTCTGAGTAGACACCGGAGGTATAACTCTCGCGAATAGAGACGACCCATGTAGTTCCTGAGGGATCACGTGGGATGATGCAACTATTTTGGTCTATTACTGTAAATTACATACTAGTATTCATGAACGTTATGTTAATAGGGTAACCAATGTAGTTGTTTTAATATGGAGGTCGTGAGTTCGCGTCTCATCAGAGGCATGGGGTTTTTTTCTGTGCATTTCTCATGCTGGCAGGAAATTACCCTTGTGATTGACACTGTTTTCTTTCAAACTTGAAATAGTATCCATATTTTGTATGTATTCTCAGTACATTTTACTACATTGTCCGTATAATTATATAGTTATTGACAAACACATGTATGAAATGTTTAGATAAAACATATCTCATCTGGTTACCTTTTATATTGCCAGTATAAACCACAGTCTCGTTATGTCGTAAATGTGTTAAATACTTGAATATAAAAAAATCTAAAGAGCATCAGAGGTCTTGATTGCCGAGAGTCTCACCAAGCGTAAACCTGGCCCTATTAAATATAATAATTGGAAGGCCATACTTTCGTAGGGTGAGGAAATTTGAAACAGATTCTGATCTCATCATTTATTTTCCATTTTAATTTTGCATTTCATGAGTAATTACTAAATATGGTGTTCAGATCACAGTTCATCGTGTTTCTCGCTTGAAAGAAATTCCGCTCGCGAGATAATGCCATCTTTGTCATAGTCTGCTTGATCAAAAATAGTGCCAGCCATGTCGTCTAGATTCAATTGTCTAATTCGCCTCTTGTTTTTCGCGGATTCCATCTTGAAATAGAGCTGGAACTAAAGCGTTTGACTTAAATAATACACGCGTGTTCAAAGTGATAATCCCCTATGAATATTAGCCAAAATTTTTCATTCGTCAATTTATCTGACCATTATTAACTTTGCTATAAATAGATTTCAGTAAATGCACTTAACAGTTACATTCTCAAATTAGGCGCGAAATATCCGCTTGTACTCGTGCCTAAACACGTCTCCACCATTCCGTGAGTGAACAATCAATTAGAACAGATTGCCCCTTTCCTTCGCTTTATGCCTTCCCAACTCCCGCCCGTTTGTAATCCATGTATATCCATTCTTGCATTAAAACACATGATAAATTAATTTCTTTCGGTATTTGATATATTGAAAGGCATCATTTTCCCATGTCTTCCCCCATTCCGTTCATCGTTCTTTGCTTCTTGCTTCACTTTGGCGTGTACTAGTTCGGAGTACTGTGTATCTGCCGTAAAAACCCGTTTCCAATATGCCAAGCCCAATGCGCTTCATAAAAAGATGTAACAAATTGGAGGAAGATTTGGAAATTTGTATCATAATAATAATAATAAAGTTACATTTTACGCTGCTTTATAACTAAATTGTCTCTGATGCCCCATTTTACATGGCTGAAAAATAAGTTTAAACATGAGACTCAGTGAACAGTAGACATAATAGTTCAAAACGTTTGAAAGAACTGAGTGTGTTGGTATTGTGAAAGGTTTCTGGTAACTTATTCCATAATGTCGAAACGGCTTTGGAAAAAGTGCGGTCTCCCATGGTCGTCCGCTTTGTGCGGCGGTCGCTGATGAGAATTTTGTTGGCAGGTCGAGTACCGTGAAGACCAGGCGTGTGTAGTGTGACAAGGTGACAGAGGTACGATGGAGCCATATGATGGATGCATTTATAGGTTATAATAAGTTTGAAAATGACGCGCTAGTGTATTGGTAGCCAATGCAACTGTTTAAGAATTGGTGTAATAGAATCATATTTCCTAATTTTGAAGATTAGTCTAGCTGCAGCATTTTGGGCAAGCTGAAGACGTTCACTAAGGTGAGCAGAAACCCGAAAGAGTAGAGCATTATTGTTGCCAAGACGTGATGTTACATATGAGTGAACTAGAGTTTTTGTTGTTTGTCGATCAAGATAGTGGCGAATTTTGGAAAGAATTCTGATGTGATGGAATGCCGATAAAACAGTAGCTGTTAGTTGTTTTTCCATAGACAGTAACTGGTCGAAGATGACACCCAGATTTCTGACACTTGTCGTAGAGGTAACTGACATTTATAGGAATAGTGATGTTTTTAATTTTTGGAATCTGATTTGGAGTGCCTAAGAGGAGAAATTCAGTTTTGTCATCATTTAATTTTAGTTTAGTAGCTGTCATCCATTGATGGAGTTCTGTTATGCAGAAAGTTAGGTGAGAAATTGATGAATTTAGGTTGGTTTGATTGGCAGATATATAGATCTGAGTGTCATCCGCGTACTGATGGTAATTGAGACCAAATTTCCGCATGTCAGAGATAGGGTGTATGTATAGTGTGAAGAGAAGTGGCCCCAAGACGGAGCCTTGGGGCACCTCTTGGTGAAGTTGAATAGCAGATGATGTGGCCTCTGCGACCTTGACACATTGCCATCGTCCGGTGAGGTATCACTCAAGCCATTGGAGTATATTATGCGTGAAGTTGAAACGAGTCTTCAGTCTAGCTAGAAGGATGTTGTCCACTGTATCGAAGGCGGCGGACAGATCAAGAAGTATAAGAAGGGTGACAAGACCTTTATCGCTTGATACTCTGATATCATTCTGTATTTTGAGTAGAGCAGTTTCGGTTGAGTGAGATTTACGATATGCTGACTGGAGTGGTGCGTACAGATTGTTGGATTCTAGGTACGTTGAGATCTGCCTCCTTAACAACACGTTCTACACATTTCGACATAAACAATAGCTTAGTGACTGGGCGAAATTTTTGAAGATTATTGGGGTCAATAGTACAATGATTATATCAATGAGAAATATAACAATGGTATTTTATGAATGTTTGGTTGAACAGCAAAATTGCATCTTATTCGTACATCATTAATTTTCATTGAAAAAAAAACCACTACCCATCATCGATGTATCAGGGCACAGGATATAACTTATGTGGTAGAGCGTCTGTATACATATCAGAACGTTACGAGTACAAATGTCTTGGTTACAGCATTTTTTCATTCCCAAAACAAGGTACTTGATTGTTCTGGTGGACCAAGCCGGATAAATTACTACCCCGTGATTCTGTATAACTACTATTAGCATATAGTTTACCTCTTCTTTCGTGATCTGACTGTCTTTGTTCAAGTCAAACTGATCAAAGAACTTCTCAGGGCTTTTCTCCATTATTATCTGCTCTTCGGTCAGATCTGTGGTACCCCCCTCTTCGCCAACGATCTTCACGAGTTTGACCTCAAACACCAAAGTCGCGTTAGGAGGGATCCCTTCGGTAACTGTTTGGTCACGAAATATATATCTATTACATTTTTGGCCTATCGTGTGTACACAGTGTTAAGAATCGAGATTTACATGTATATTGAATTTCGCCATATGACTCGCACCACGAATATCTAGGCTGAATAAAAAATATACTTAATAGTGTCGTATTTAACTGAAAGGCTCACGGCGTCCGACAACTCAACTGGATGGACCAACAGGACGCACACACCTGTCACCTTCTAATGGTCTTCCATCATTAATGTTTTTATCCATTTCAATGCAGTAAAAATAATGAAATATAGTGTTTGTCTATGCTGAAAACATAGTTAGTTACACTGTGATTGAATGGTTCGACATAATTTTAGATTCGTGTAAAGAATGTGCAGTATAAATTCCAATTCACCACGTACTGATTGACAGATTGAGCTGTCATCTAATGCGTGTATTTTTTCAATTAGCTATCTAATGACTAAATGATTGCTCAAGTGAAAGATTAGTAAATTTAAGTAGCAACAAAAGCGGTCCTTTACACTTCTTATTAATAGCCATAAATGTTGCGTAGAGCTAATAAGCATATAGACGACCTCTTGCGTAATTCAAGTAATTTGCACAATCTTATTTTGCTTAACACTTTACCTGAACCTTCTTTGCCATATCCTTTACTGGGTGCGATGGTCAACTTTCGTCTGTCTGCCACACACATGTCCAACAAACCTT
>WURV02014470.1:10103-23542 GCA_011762755.2 Epimenia babai
CATCCCAACCTTTGATCGCCAACCCCGAACCGAGTGTAAACTCGAAAGGTTCCGAGTCGAAACTAACAAACAAAAATTAATAGAGCTACTTCTCGTTAAGAAATAGCCCATTTCTATGTAAAATAGCCTACTTTTATTTGAAATAGCCAAATTACCTAGATAATTGCTGTGTAGGCCATTCTTGACCATTTACAAAGCTAGCCTGTGTGGTTAACATGACAGATTAACCTAAGTTATGAAGTATAAGGAGTGTGGGAATACACCGTAGTGGATAACAATTCTTGCTATGCATTTGACATTTATGCCACTGGTTCCCAACGCTTACAGACCGCTTACATACGTCGCACCCTGTCGAAGACTGTGATAGTTTATAAGTTACAACGAGATGACGAAATAACTAAGAAATAGGCGCCATATAGACCATCCATTGGGCATGTGAAGCACGGCCATGTCAGAGGTAACAATCTCTTACATAACCATCCTGCAAGGGCTTCCCTGACCCCACTCATTTGTAACGCAAGGTAGCCACAGTGGTTCATGAATAACAGAATAAAACAGAAACAAATTATTGTCTCCTATGGGGCGGCGCTAAGGTTGTGCTTTATCACCTGAGCTATGGGGCTGACTTATTCATGGGTACACCGAATGCAACGAGTTTTCTGTGCAATATCTTATATGATAACGATTGTTATTATTATATGATTATAGATTATATTGGAAATACAATTTTAGATTTTGATGAGATGGCAGCTGTGGGTTTATTCATTTATCTGCATTTGTCATCAAGAAGTGACACGTGTCGCGTGACTCCAGTACATTTTGATAAGAGATCAATCTGACAATTGTAATTAAATAAATGTACATATCACATTACGAACTTTGACTTGAATTCAGTGCCGTTTGTAAGTGTGCCTTTATAGTGAATTTGGATTTTATCGCCTTTGCTTGTCCGCCGTTCGCATTCCTCCTCTTTTTGTAGGTGCTCGATTATGACGTCATCGGTTGTGCTAGTTTCTTGCGGTGTAACGAGTGTTACCCATAGTAACGTAATGGCGATAATCACTTTCATTGTTTTGTCCTGAAATCTATCAGAATAAAAGTATGTTGGCATCTTCATTGAAGAGCACCAACTGGCAGTTGGGCCTCTTTAGGATTATACTAATTGAGACTAATTAATGGATTTGTTAGCGGGTAAAATTTATCATCCTATCCGATTTAATGATTATTGAATTAAATTATTAAATATTAAATAAATAAATTATTAAATAATTTAATGCTATGGCCCATTTCCCCTTCGGTTTGCTTTTAAAATAGACTTTAACAAACGCTAGTGTTGCATAAACGGACTCGGAATTCCCGAATTTAAATCGTCTACATAAGTAGCTTAAGTATTTTGTCAGCTATATATAGGGGAGGTAAGCTTAAAGTTTAACAATGCTTTATTGGAACGTTTTGAGTGCATATTAAACAAAAGATATTTTAGAAACACGTTAGAACATATATAACAATATAAATTGTGATATTTATTGGATCATTTACTTACCTGACGAAATGACCGATGTGATGATTATTCAGTAAATTGATTTACAAAATAATTTTTAGTTATATGCATAAAACAGTAATTAAACTCTCACTCGAGATGTAAGCCAAGACTGGTATACGTCGTGTATAGTGTGCGTTGTTTAGATAGATTATCGATCATGGCAATGTGATGAGCAAATATTGGTTCAGGGACCCAGGCGCCCGTGTACTGTGCAGTGAAGTGGGCGTGTTTTACGGTAATTTATTGACACAACTTGGTTACACGCTCTACACTGATTGGAAATTATCCCCATGCCATAGTTCATGATTTACAATAATTCAATGCTGTGTGTATGTTTTCAGCTTAAACCATGGCTAAGTGCTTTTACGCTTGAACAACGATATTTACTACTCAAAACTTCTTAAGGATCACCCATATAATATAAGATAATACACTAAAATATATGCATAATACATTATGAATACCAATGTAATTAATTTGCAGGAGAGCTTGGGTCTTGTTGACGAGTGAAGAGTACATATCTCACATGTTGACCATTCGAGGCTAAAGTAAGTCAAGGGACTTGTCATACTGTAATGTCTGCTACTACAAAAAATAAGAGCAACACCTTTTAAGACTAATGAATTTTATTCATAAACGAGCTTTCGCATATATGTAATATACTTGTTCAGGCTTATGGAACGAAATTCATTTTCATTCAATGTCTGACGAAGCATATTACATATATGCGAAAGCTCGTTTATGAATAAAATTCATTAGTCTTAAAATGTGCTGCTCTAATTTTTTCGTACTAGCAGATATTACAGTGTATCAACTATCAAGTCTTATATGGGAGGTAATCGTCATAATGCATTACAACAAGCACATCTTAATTATTGGCCCTTCGACCATGCGTAAATGTCATTGTTATTGTCTCACATGATAATATGACTGACATTATGTGGGTTGCCGTGTGAGCTGTATTATATAAAAGTAAAGGTAACATGTTTAAGGCTCACCAAGATTAATTATTATACAAGTATATTTCGTCAGGTGTTAATTTACTTTTCGTTTGAAAATCTAATTCGTTATTGGAATAGGTGCGATCGATAAAATATGCTTCAATTTCTTGCGCTTGTCAATATTTGTAAGAGATACCACATCAAAGAAGTTCCCTATTGGACGCATTTAAAATATGAGTACAAGGATGTTGGGTGTTCAATGGCAATGTAAATTTAAGAAATTGACAACCACACTTCACGACAACCTTTTATGCGGGAAGCAGTTAGTTGAATGGTAGGGGAGTAGGACTCGTCACCGAACGTGGCGGTTTCGAAGCCGCCCACCGTCGACTATTTTGCGATGCTCCTAGGCAAGTCATTCGTCCCCGATTGCTGTAGTAAATCGGTCTCCAAAATGGGTATATGCTCGATACTACCCTTGGCGGAGTTAGGTGCGAGTGTTGAAAGTATTGTATTGTATATGCGCTGAGAAGCTGCCAAAACATTTTCTTTGGGAATCGCATCAGAGAGCCTTTATTGACTGATACTTGCGGGCTATAATTATTGGACTTTGCCCTTTTTACCTTTTAAGGTAGCGCCTTTTAAGATTAAAGAATATTTACGTAGAGACGAGTTTTCACATACACAAGGAATACCCAATCCACCTGCTGATTTGTTCTTTTATTTATTTGTATATACTAACTCGGTTATCTAAAGGGGTACCTTTTCAACAGGTTTTTCATTATTACACATTTTAAATAAAAAACAGGAAGCAATATTACACTTATGCATTTAAAGGACACGTATATTTTCACCTTTATGAGATCTAATCGCGTATTTTCTAAGGAATGAGGCTCGAAGAGAAGCCTTTTCTGAAGCTTGCGAGTTCTAGATTGCAGTGGGTCTAACCAAGCCTTTATTTTTTCTTATGAAAACTCATAGTTTGGCAATACTTTTAAAGTGTGAGGGAATTTCACACAAAATCGATACTGATCTTTAATTTTTCATATAAATTTCAACATTTATTGAGTAATTACTAGATATGGTGCAAATATCACAGTTCATCGTGTTTCTCGGGTTTCTCTTCTGTTGCAAGAAATTCGGCTCGCGTGATAACACCATCTTTATCTTTATCTTCTTGAGCAAAAATACTGTCAGCCATTTCGTCTAGATTCCCTTCACTTGTCGCCTGGTCATCTTTCTCGGTTTCCCTCTTGATATATTGCTGAAACTAAGATGCGCGTTCGTCTTTTATAAATATGCTTGTGTTTAAAATCACAATCCTCTATAAATAATAACCATCATACGTGCAACTAATTGGTTTGAAGAGTTTGAAAGTATCAATAAGAAATATCATGGAGATTTTTTCTATGAAGGTTTGATGAAATTGATAAAATGCATCATATCGAACAGTTATACTGTGTGTATCATTAACATTCGTTAGACAGAACCGCGAACCAACCTTATATCAGATAGCCCATGCGACGGTGCGCCTGTATATGAATCGGAAGGTTACTAGTTCCAATTATAGTTGATACTAATTATTTCTCATTTTATCTCTAAGCAGAGACAAGTGTCTCTTGATTGCTCGGGTCGACCCAGCCCAATGAATTTCATAATGTATTGCGGCAATCACTGTATCGTTTACCTCTTCTTTCGTGATTTGGCTGTCTTTATTCAAGTCCAACTCATCGAAGAACCCGTCGGGGTTTTCATCCAATATTTGTTGTTCGGCCTCATCTATGGCGTCCCCTTCTTCGCCACCGATCTTCACTAGTTCGATCTCATACACCAAAGTCGCGTCAGGCGGGATCCCCTCGGTAACTGTTTCGTTACGAAATGTATACGTATTACATTTATTGACCTGTCCTGTGTACATAGTGTATCGTGCTGAGGTTTGCATATTGAACGTGACCATATGGCTTATAAAAATGTCCGCCGTAGTTAACTAAAAAGGTCAAGACATCAGAAAGGGGCACGTACCTTTGCCACCTTCTTATCTTCTTCCATTAATAATGTTTTTTTTTTCATTTATTGGAATGCAGTGAAGAATAAAAGTAGTTGTCTATACAAAAACCTGGTTAATTACTGCACAATTAAATGTTTCGAAATCATTTTAGATTTGTATAAAGAATCTGGAGTATAAATTCTAATTCACCAAGTCTTGATTGACAGATTGAGCTGCCAGCTAATGAGTGTATTTTGTCACATTGCAATGTAATGACTGAATGTTTACTCAAGAGGACGATTAATAAATTTATGTAACAAAAAGCGGTCCTTAACACCTTTTGACAAGCCCCTACATGTTACATAGATGTAATATGCATTTAACCAACATTTCACGCAATTCACTTAATTTACACGATCGCATTTTGGCCAACACTTTACCTGAACCTTCTTTGCCATATCCTTTACTGGGTGGGATGGTCAACTTTCGTCTGTCTGCCACACACATGTCCAACAAACCTTCATCCCAACCTTTGATCGCCAACCCCGAACCGAGTGTAAACTCGAAAGGTTCCGAGTCGAAACTAACAAACAAAAATATGTAGAGCCACTTCTCGTTTGAAAAAAGTTAGTTAAGATAGGTTGATTACCAATGTAATCGTTATGTCGGCCATTATTGGCCCTTGATAACGCATCTGGTTAAGACGAAACACGGAAGATAACGCTACGAGAGGTCGAAATACAATATTTGAATTTAATATAACGGTGCTTTCTTGGTATGTATTTATAAAAAGCAAATTGCAAATGTAGAATTTTAATGAGATTGTAACAGTTGGTATATTTATTTATTTGCTATTTAAAATAACTTTTAACAAGTAAAACACGCAGTGTACCTATTCAGTATAGTGTCTTTAGAAAAGACCATTTATATATTTGAGAACTGAAGTGAATAAATTTACTCAATTGAATAAATGTAAATATTACATTACGAACTTTGATTTAAACTGAGTGCCGTCTGTGAGTGTGCCGATATAGTTAACTTGTATTTTATCCCCTTTGCCTGTTCTCCGTTCGCATTCCTCCTCTTTGTGCAGGTGCTCGATTTTGACGTCATCGGTTGTGGCAGTTTCCTGTGGCGTGACGAGTGTTGCCGATAGTAACGTAATGACGATAATCAGCTTCATTGTTTTGTCCTGAAAATTTGTTAGGATTATAGTAACACTATATCGGAATCTCCATTAACATCAGTACACATCTGACGACAAATGTGTTATATTTTATAATTTTTATGGATTATCTTTGATGTGAAATATAACACATTAACATTCATGTTCTAATACATTATACTATATAAGGGTAAAATGGGGAAAATAATCACATTAACTTGCTGTTGGGTCTATTCAGGATCATGTAGATGTTGACTGATAAGAAATTAATGCACTCGTTAGCAGGTAAAACCATTTCATCGGGTGATTGATTTCAGAAAATAAATCTATAACTTCTTTCTCCATCAATTTACGCTAAAATCTACTCTACAGCCTGTCAGGGCTAGCGTTGCGTAAACCGGCTCAGAATGCCTAAATCTGAATTATCTACATACGTAGCTTATTTTGACTGTGTTAATGGGGAAATAAACTTTAAGCTTTACAATGCTTTATTGGAAAGTTCATATCGCATATTAAACAAAGGATATTTTTAAATAACACGGTAGAGAATATATAAAATAATATTGATAAATTACTGTTTATTAGACTATTTACCTACCTCACTCAATGACGAAATGATTTTTCAGTAATTCGACTAAAATAATAATTTTGAGTTATGCATGAAAACAATAGTCAACTTTACACTCGAAAGTAAGCCAAGGTTATACACGTCCTGTATAGTGTATAGTGTATAGTATATCCTGTTTAGTTCGATTACAGTATGTGCCACGGCAATGTGGCGAGCGAAGATTGGCTAAGCGGCCCAGGCGCGCGTGTACTGTGTAGTAAAGTGGGGCGCGTTTAATGACGAGTTATCGACACAACACTGATACACACGCTCTATAATAAAAATTGAACGCGGGGGGTTACGGCCTTATAATACCGGAGCCATTACGGTATTTTAGGTTCGTAACTAGTAAAGCGTACCCAAAATTCGACAGAGTGCGCTTCATAGGTTAGCATTTTCTTACTGCGTACATGCGTTATCTCCAAATAACGGATAATGGGGAAAAGTTTGGTAGATAAGTGTACGAATGGATTCAATGAGCATACACGGTTTCCTAAACGTATAGATTTAAAAATTATTTTAAAGGCGGGTCACACTGTCATAAAGTAGTAATGTAAAATATACATATATCTTTTACTTCACTGGCACTGCTGTCGAGTGTAAAGACTATTGAATCGATTGTGAGTTTTATTACAATGCCACGTCCTTTCACAGACACGTACTTGACCAAAAAGCCCATAACGTCATGGACTTTTCGACATGGAGTGCAAATTCGAATTAACCAATGAAAGAATGAATGGTGGCCATACGAGTATGATGACGGATGGAGATGGATGTACGGGTAATTAAAATTAAAAAAGAGTAACGATAAATCAACTCTCACCTCATTTATTGTTGTTCTCTGTACTTTGTACTTTGGGTGTACTTTTTAGGGGTATTGTTTCGTTTAGTTTTTGAATGGTACGGTTTGGATTTTTAACTATAGTCCTGTCAAAATATTTGAAATTTAGTAATTGAAGCAGTTATGTAATATACCGCATTAAGTTGGTTTCACATGTATTTGAAGCCGCGATTTATAGCGCTCATAACCTCTACGTAGACATGGTTACATTTGATTTTGTAGACATGATTTAGAGGTGATTCCGGATAAGATTAACTGTTTATGATGAAGTCGGTTACCTTGTACTAGGCCAGAAGCGTTACCGATGTGACTACTGCATCAGAAAAGTCACATGTATCTAGTGTTTTTTTGCTTGGCGTTGTGGTCCTCATGGATATTGTATAATGTCACGGAATCTTAGTGTGATGTTTGACTGTCTGATATTTAAGTTTGTAGGGAAACAACAATTCGGGGTAGTTACTTTTGTATAAAGTTCATTGCTTGTTGGCCACGATCATACGTGTCATTCAGCCTATAAAATACAAGCGTTAAATTTGTGACGTGGCCGTCAGCACGCAGATGTTACATTCGATCTTTTTACGTCTCTTAGGTCCCGAACAAACAACGAATCATGTTGCGTTGATGTATACATCGAGTTTAATTGACATTTACAATAATCTGTCTACTACATACATGTCTGTTACCACAGAGATCATTTGGTTCACTTGTAATGTAATTGTTTCCTAGGATGGTACTACTTAACAAAATAAGACTCCAAAATTATGTACAAATTTATTAGCTGGAAATTAGGCGCTGGTCGAAAACTCAACAGTGGGATAGTAATGTAGGCCATATCTATGTAGAAATAGGCTAGATTCATCAGGTATCAATGACATCATTCGCCTTTTCTAAAGCTAACCTAACTATACTGTGGTAAACAACAAATTAGCCATACACCGTGATGAAAACCACCGTTTCTAAGCAGACAGTTGAGCTTCGTCCACACACGTTAATAGTTTTAAACGACCAAAGACAACTTACATATAGTCACAAAATCAGCTGAGATAATCGATGAATATTTACAATTCTACAACGATGCAGTGGAGAAGTCAGCGCCATAGAGGCCATCCCGAGAGCATGCAAAACGCAGCAACGTCGGGGAAAGAAGCCTTTAAATAACCACACTGCAAGGGCTGCACAGACCCTAATGGGCACGCGGAGTTTAAGGCGCTTTTGCCCGAAAAAGCAACAAGTAGTATTCTGGCTAAAGGGAGCACCTTATCGACTAACTGAGGGTATGATTAACACAAGCTTTCGTATACATACAAGGGTAATTGATCAGGTGCATGAGTAGGAGCGGTGACACAAACAGACTGCATACTGGTGCAGAAAAAAGGCAGCGGCACCACTGTTGTGTAGGTACAGATATTAGCAGTGCAGACAGTAGAACAACCTAACAAAACCAAGAACCAATCCAAGAAGACATCAACACATCAAATCCGCTGAATGGTAATGGTTAAATACCTGGTAAATGTACACGAATAGCCACTCTACACGTTTTATAAGCAATGTATAATTGCAGTATTTAATCTATAGCTGCAAATTTCAGATGGGCC
This sequence comes from Epimenia babai, assembly GCA_011762755.2. Taxonomy (NCBI): domain Eukaryota; kingdom Metazoa; phylum Mollusca; class Solenogastres; order Cavibelonia; family Epimeniidae; genus Epimenia; species Epimenia babai. The sequence continues at coordinate 18,783 of WURV02014470.1, forward strand.
CTTAAGTATTCGGGAAAGGAAAATTATCTTCCTTGTGATTTATTAGATGTTTTTCAGATATTTAGTATTAAAATTCCATATTTAAAGACAACAATATAACTTGGAGTGAACGACTATATTGATTCGTTCGTACATGTTTACGGATCACTGAACGAGCTTCGAGCTTCAACACACGTTGCATTAATTTACCGTAGCATACAACAGTCGACTCCACGTCACTAAAGAAAACGTTTTTGTATGCGCGACAGATATCGACCAATATATATGTGACACATCTTGTATTTTCGGTCCCGGCCCAATAACTTAAACGATTGTATACGTGTACATCGCTATTTTGTAATTTAATCGTTCACTTTGTTAGCGAACGCGAATCTGAACGTGAGTAGTTTATTATACAATATCATTAATACAACTATTACATTTTGTTTTACTCTACAAACTCATAGTTAATATATATTTCCAGCCACTTAAATACTTAAAATGTTACCTTCGTGCTACATAGAATTTATACTAAATTACTCGCTGGGAATTATAGGCCCAGCCCTCCATTATCTTTCTATCAAGATGAGGCCTATTTGCGATTTTTATTTTAAATTTTAAGTAGCATTTTGTACAATAATGATGATACAGGTAATTTTACAAAGATTTGATGATAGTTGATATAAGTATTTCGTTAATTTAGTATAATGCACGTGCTCAAAATCGAAATCACCTAATAGTTATCGGTAGCAATTGCTATACAGTTTTAAGGGGGATCATCATTATCATCATCGTCGTCGGTGTCAATTCATTACAAAAGTAAGTTACTGCATGTTAGGTCGCATGATGCGGGCCAATGTTCCCGAATATTTAAAAGTAGGTTGTATAATACCTACATGAATTCACATAATCCCTATTACGTTTGTACCCTTAACAGGTTTTTGGAAATATAAGTGACATTTTTTATGTTAAATCTGCTTTTAAGGGACAAAAATGGTGGTGACAGTACGAAAGACTTTGATCTTCCTCTGTTTGGTCGTCTGCTCGGTAGCGTCAGAACCAGAGCCTGCAACGCCGACAGACGACACCGACAAAGTGCTCATCGAGCATATCCACCAGGAAAAGGAGTGCGAAAGGCGCTCGAAGAACAACGACGTCTTGCATGTTCATTACACTGGAACACTCGTCGATGGAAAACAATTCGATTCAACGTATGTTGACAGTTTTAAATTTCAATCAGTTCAACTCTCTGAGTTATATATCAACGCTTATACGCCATAAGCTTATTTTATTTCACTCTGTGGTATATTATACACGAATAACATTGTCATTATCATTTAATGAATATATATATTTAAATTTTATATATAACATATACTTTATTTCTTTTTGTACAGAGTAATAATCTTTTTTATGAAATTTAGGTTGCGTTTTTTCTTTCATATGTCGAACTGGGCATCTTCGATTATATATTAAAACCCTCAGATATTATACCTAGAAATTCTTATCTCGGTGTTTATAAACCGTAACTGTCTTACCTGTCTTTTTGCATTTGGCTCACTCTATGACTCACGTCTCGACGCAAAATTGTAATAATGTTTGCAGCAAAGACTCCGACCCAATGATCTTTCGTCTTGGGCGCGGGCGTGTGATCAAAGGCTGGGACGAGGGCATGTTGGACATGTGCCCCGGCGACAAAAGACGTTTGACTGTTCCGCCAAGTAAAGCATATGGAGAGGACTCCGGAGGTTTCTACACATTTTATCTGATGAAGCATAGTGTTTATGCGTAGGCTTGATATCCATAAAAACTAGTTAGTCTATATAAAACGTGTTACCCTTAATCTCTTAAATTACTTCATGAGACTAACACGACTATCTACCTCTAAACTTAGTCATGCTACGAACACTATACAGAAACCATTATAAATTCTAACAACTCATTTACAGCACCAAAATGTCTAATTCAGAGTTTGCTCTTCTATTGATATCCTCCATTGAATGCCCTCCATTGTAGAAATACCATGTGGTTGAAACATTTCCGTATCTATGATGTTTGTTCTTTATCGAGACATATTATCGCCACCACCTCGCGGTCTCCAATTTTTCTCTTCTTGAGGTCCAGTTCTTCCTCTTTGGACATTTTATGGTCTACACGATTCCTACATATAGTCCATTTGTTTTTATTCCTTCTTGGAGTATAAACGCTTTCTAATATTTTTACGTATATTCGGTATACATGTCACCTTCACGTTCTTACGGATTTTACTGTACATTAAATCAAATATTATATACGAAAGTATATTTCCAATCTATATCTATTTATGATAATTTCTCAAATGAATCGGTAACTGGTGTTAGGCTTTGCCAAAAAAAAGCCTTGGCTATATTTTGTTTCATTTATTGTCCCTACCTAGTCAGAAATAAGGTTGGTAACTTTGTAAACTTGTAGTGTGAAACATAAAATCATTGAATCCGAATGTTAACGTAGAGTAGACGAAGTTAAGAGACGCTGGAAAAACAGACCTTCGGAGTCTGTAAAAAAAGTCCTCAACCACGACAAAACTTAGCGAATGCGCGGAGAAAACCTATAAAAATGTTTTACATTTTAGATGATGCTATCCCGCCGAACGCGACGTTAATTTTCGAGGTCGAGTTGCTGAAGATAGCGGACGAGGGAGCGGAGGCGGATAATGACCAGGCCGATGGATCTACAGACGAATTCTTTAATATCTTGGACACAGATAAAGACGAAATAGTCACGAAAGAAGAGGTATTACAGTCGCATTAGGGCGGATTCTTCTGTATAGCGTGTCATTTGCCAGAATTATAAAACACTATATGTGTATGTGTAAATAAGCTAAAATGAACCATTTAGTCCGAATATTTTGCCTCATTGCTCTGTTCAATCACCGTTGCTATGGTCACAGCCCGCTTGTCAATGCACCCATGTAAATATGTTACTGGTTTCGGAAGCTATCGCGCTCTCACTCTATAGTATATACGCCTACTGCCCTGGATCTTGTGAAAATAATGATTATGCATAGTAAACAATAATTTATGCGATATGAGTAGTAATTATTCTGACATATGATTCAAATCGAGAAATAAACATTTGAGTAGTGTACCCATTATTACGGTAGGCTTACGTCGACACTATTCAGTTATACATATTTGAATGCACGTGATAAATTATCACTTAGTAAATGTTTAACTTTATGCTAATGAAATTATATGAAATAATATGGGATTGTCTGCCCATTTTAATAATAATAATAATAATAATGATCATTTTTGTATGTGAATGTGTGTATCCATATACATACTGTATACACAACTGTCTGCTATGATCAAATACGCCATTTACAATGACAATAATATATGGCCTACATCAATTTCATGATATATAATGAGGTATTAATGTGTAAAATAGTGTTTTTATTGATATTGTACTAGTACGTGTGATAAGTTGCAAAGTGTTTTCAATTAGGTATATATCTGATATGTTGGGTAACCTAGTTTCGAATGTTGGCTTACCTAGTTTTGAATGTGTGTGACTTATATGTTAGGTGGGTTGTTCGAGTCTGTTGTAGTGGTGATTGTTATTTTTAGATGTTAAGTTGGTAGAAGATTCTATCTGTGCAAACAGGAGTGGTCCGCTTTCCTGACGTTGTTATGCAGAGAGAAACCTTAGCCCATGATATCAAGAAAGTTTGGGAATTATTAAAGGCAACAGTTATTCCTGTAGTATTTTGTAATAGTTAAAAATAGCTTTTTTGCTATATCGTGAAAAGTTGATATATGATTTCAGTTCGCTAAATTTATCCGTGAGTCTGCTGAAGCCGATCCGGAAGTAGGAGGCGACGCAGCGAAAAGCGCGGGCGGAACTGACGTCATGATTGATCGGATATTCGCGCAAGAAGATAAAAATAAAGATGGCGTCATCACGCGAGATGAATTAGATAAAGAGGGAGATGAAGATTTAGAAACCGGCAGTGAACCAGAACCTGCAATAGAAGACGAAAAGAAAACCAAGAAAGCTGATAAAGAAAAAGACAAAGACAAAAAGGATAAAAAGAAGGAGGAAAGTGATGAAAGTGGAAAAGATGAGGGTGGCAAAAAAAGTAAAAAAGATAGCAAAAAAGTGAAAGAAGAACTGTAAAGATGGGCAAAAATAAATAGCAACCATAAGTAATTGATCGAATGGTAAAGAGATAATTCAGGAGCATATTAGGAGTGGCCCTCACTCTGGATCTATAATTAATATAATATGAGTCTACCAATAATATTAAATGTTACAAAAATTTGAGTGTACAGTAATGTAAACACAGTGAAGAGAACGATAGTAAAACCGTATAAGTACTATGTCACGCGTTGAGCAGTAGTTGATGTAATATATGGTAAATGTGAAAAATTATATAGCTTCCACCAACTAAGATTATTATTAAAACACAATACCGTAGATCAAGTACTTTCATTTTCACGTTGCAATTGTTAGTCATAAATTTACATTTTTATTTTATATGTTTTGCGATATTGCTAATCGTTAAAATCCGATAGCCCAAGAGTAGATCATAGTTGGCCTACAGTTGAACAGCCTATCAGAATGATGGTCTACATAAGACACTATCACACAGTTGTCCGCATGATTTGTGATATATAAGAAATATATAATAATTTTATTTAATAATAATAATAATCCATGTGTTTTGGAGGCGCCCTAATAACTAGTATGTCTCTAAGGCGCCTAAATAATACAAGAAATTCACATAATGATACGAG
>WURV02014581.1:0-23529 GCA_011762755.2 Epimenia babai
CGGTGAATAACGAACGCCGTCAGGTCTGTGCCGCGATATTCACTTTGACTTGCTGAAATGTCAAATTGTCGCAGGCTATTGTTCAATGCGTAAATTTTCTCAATAAATGTAATACTATTTTTTTCAAGTTTTTCGTTCTTAGGGAAGGGGTTCGCATGGCCGCGTACTATACACGGAAAAATACGGTATGCGGTATAGAAAGGCGGATCTACGAATCGCCGGTCGGTTAATGCGCGATGAGGAACCTCCATGGTAAATTATTATCGTAACACGTAACTTGACACGATGCCGTCGGTTTTTTTCCGTAGCTCGAATAAATCGTTCGTGAATATCGCTTCATGACTAGAGCCGAAGGAATGTGGGCAAATATATAATAAATACACTAATGGGAATACTTCTTGACTTTTTCTGGAGGAAACCGGCTCGACACGTTACAGACAATTACCGCAATTAGCTCGTATTGTACGTATAAATCGTGCTGCGAGGATGGTACAATAAAAAAACGACATTTTTTTTTCGTATATCGTTAAGGAAATGTATTTGGTGACGATCAAATCATAAAACGCGTTCCTGATGATTATGCGGTAGCGGTTATTGGAATGGATTGTATATATTTGTGGGTAGTGAGATATACTCAGTTACTAATATAAAAGGGGAAGGGTAAGGTTTTACCGCTGATTTAATGCACGAACGATGCTAAGTATAATGGGTGGGTAACTGCGTTTGTCTCATATTGTAACTCAGATTAAGGACAACTTTTATCGTAAATGTATAAGTATAAATAGCCGTATTAGTCTTATAAAGTATGAAAAAATGCAAGGTTGCATTCAGTAAATGCATGTTTATGTATGTATGTTGTACAGATGAAGAATATACAACTGTCCGATAAGAATTATTAAACTATGTATGCTAAGGGAGACAATTCGAAAAGATAGACAAACAATGATCATGATAAACTTTTTAAAGTTATTCACTAAATCAATGTAAAAAGTCAAGCACCCCGTCCGGAACAGCCCCGTCTCGCAGAAATTCACATTCTCCCCCCCCCCCTCCCGAGTATCGTAAAGTGCAAACCCGTGAAATACACATTTTCAGTCACATATCTCAATGACTCTGGCAACGAATATAACGAATTCGACGAATCCACGTGCTTACTGTCACCAGAACATCTCGGAGTCACCAAATACGAGATAATCCTCGACAGAATCTCCCGGCCGAAATAATCAACAGAGAACGTTTGCAGACGACGTCGAACGTCAACACGTCTGTTGTGACTACGATTATGTCCCTTGCGATCGTGAATCTCTGGAGGTTGTTTTCGTGTACTCAACTATGTTTATATGTTGATTAAATTCCGCGGGTGTTTGGATAGTATTAATCGATGTATTTAGACTTTACGAGCAGCCGTTATTTTGTTTATTTTGGCGAACTTCTTACGAACCATTGTTTACGGAAATTGTTGTTTTATTATGATGATTTCACCCGTCACAACATTTGCTTTGGGGTAAAAAATAAAACACTGGATATATCAACCTTGATCCATGTCTCATTTTGACCTGGAACTTGCATAGATTGGTTTGCCAAATCATTAGACAAGAGGGAAATAGTTTACGACTCATTGGGCAAGTGAAGAATTCGTATTGGTACTTTATTGGACAAGTGAAGAATTTGTTTGGAACTTTATTGGGCAAGTGAAAAATTCATTTGGTACTTTATTGGGCAAGTGAAAAATTTGTTTGGTACTTTATTGGGCAAGTGATGAATTTGTTTGGGACTTCATTGGGCAGGTGAAGAATTCGTTCGGTACTTTATTTGGCAATTGAAAAATTCGTTTTGGACTTCATTGGGCAAGTTAAGAATGCGTTTTGGGACTTTGACAAATCATTGGGAAATTCAGTGCTAAATGGAGAAAATCAAAATAAAAAATTATTAAACTATTATACAAAATGTAACGAAATATTATTCTCGATTTGACTACATTGAACGATGTATAATAGGTTGTTGTATGGAAGGTGGTGGGTCTCATATAACATTCAAGTAACTTATCATCATCAATAATAGCGGATGTAAACCCCGACATAAATAACCACGAGAAATGATTGATATAATTGTGACCTACATGCGACACCTCCCGCCGTTCAGGGCCACACAAGACGTGTCATTGCTCAAAGTCGCGCCAACGACAATTATATCATACGCACTTGGGTGCGAAATGGCGTTGAATAAAAATCGTATCATAGCAATTCGATATGAATTTTCAGAAGCATGGCTTGCTACTCGCGAGTTCTCACATTATGTCTTTCTCCTTTGGGATATTACTTCAATGACTTATATTCCACTTTTTTCTGATCCAAATTCCTCTTCAACATCATTTATATATGAAATGAAATGAAATTTTATTGATTCATAGTGCCCTTTTAACACATGGCTATCAAAAGACACTTTACAAATTTATGGTTGCTATGATTAACTAGAAACACATGGAATATGGATTACGGAATACATGGAATACGGTTCAAAATCGAACTCGGTATACCATGAATAAATTGAAGGTAAAAAAGGCGCATATACATCACATCTAGAGAAAATATAACTAAAAATATTTCAGCACAGATCGCATATTTGCAGTGTCAGAGGTATAAAAACGCTGTAAAAACTATGTTGAATATCACAAGCCCAGACTCATTCATATATATATATATATATCACAGCCTGTTGTGCAGCTTGCCAAAGTTTATGGTTTACGATAAATCATTGGATGCGCACAGCTCTGCAATGAGCACCAGCCAAAACACAGGAGTCTGGGCAGATGACTGACCTGCTTTCATTCACGCCACTGGGGCCAAACGTCTGAAGATGAGCTACATATGTAGCACACTCCGCTAAGTCTATGACAGTGACAGGTCAATGGTTATTTACAGTGGGATGATGAGGTAAGCGACATACTGACCATACATAGAGCATCTGAAGCACAGCTACATAGAAGAGGAACAGCCCTAACAGACCCGCGCTGCAAGGGCTACCCGGACCCCCACGGGCACAGGGGTTTAAGGCATTTTCAGCCCAAAAAAACGCCACATGTAGTATACTGGCTCGAGCGGGAAGTGAACCCGAGTCCTCTGGATTCAAAGTGAAACGTTCTAACCACTATGCACGTTTCCCCACCCCCAATGGTCTCTAGGAAACATAGCTCTTCGCTGTTTCGTCATTTCATTGTAAGTAACCACTACCTATCGCATATCTAATAAGAATGTGACAGATACATGTAGGTAGTATATGGGTTTTGGATGCTGCCGCATAAATGAAAAAGTCAACCGTCAAACTGGGTGGTTTTCACCCTAATAAAATTGAGGCTAAACCATTCAATATTTGCGTTAGCCTCAGTGTTTTTTTCTAGCTTTTACAAGGGTTGATAAAAGCCTAGATAATGAACCGAATCCAGCCTAGCGTTACAATATACATACAAATTAGCCAATCAATTTATAGTCCATCATTATGCCTTTAACCCGTAGCACTCTCTTGTCTTAGAATTGTATTGCTATAGTAATGTAATGTACAGATGTCAGTGTGGTAAGGGTTAAAAGATATCTGTGTATATCGCTGGCTATTATATACGGACTTTAAACAACAGTGGTTCTAAAAAAACGGTGTTAAATCCTCAATGCACAGGAGAAAGCTTGCCCCTGTTGCTCAGTTTGTAGAGCACCAGACCGGTTATCTGGAGGTCGTGGGTTCGAGTCCCATCAGAGGTACAGGTTTTTTCTGTGCATTTCTTTCCAATATACATACAGCTGTTGATAAACATAAATAGCAGTTTGCCTCCATAACTCAGTTTGTGCAGCATTAGACCAGTCATGTGGAGGTCATAGGTTCGAACCCACCGAAGGCAAAAAATATCTCCCGTGTAGTTTTCTGCGCGCGTTTAGTTTACCCTATATTTACCGGTAAATTTGGGAAGTAGTGATGCAAGGCATCAACAACGATCACATCAGGGAGTCTGGATGTTTGGTGAATGCCGCTGGCGTAAGCGATAATTCCTTCAATATTCTCGAGATACCTGCAACAGAGATTACGACTGCATCGGGGAATCTTATACGTAGTTCAGTGTGAGAGCGTTACACTAGACTCGTAACCGGATGGTCCCGGGTTCGAGACTGCCCGCTGGTTTTTCAGTCATGATCCTTAGCAAGTCTATACTCACACAACCACACACTGTTGGAATAAACCGATCCCTAAAATGAGTATCAAATGAAATTGAATTGAAATTTAATTGTTTAAAGTGTACTTATTAGTTGAGCTGTCAAACGCCCTTTACATTAAACAATAGCCTAATGCTCTAAGACTATAATGTAATTACCTAAATTATATAAATTATATGATTAGATATAGACAGGTAGACGTTTGATATCCTTCGCAGGTTATAGGTGAAAGTCGTAGGTATTGCTTATTGGCTGAATAGCTGCTATAAACATGGATTGTATCCTCATCTAAGAGGGATAATTGGCGATCTAAGAGGGATTATTGGCGGTGACTTGAGGCCTACAAATCATATCTCACCTTTTCACTAAAACGCTTCTATGTATCGTGAATTATGATTTCGATATTTGGTTTACTGCGATAGAATTAGAACAAAGGGTGATTGGTTACAAACTCAAAATCTGACTATACTTACAGGAATTTCACATTATTGAGGACATTAGGTAAGGGAGGAGGCATGGCATGTACAGGGGGAGGTAGGCGTGACATGGGCTTCTGAGTGATATATACGACATAGTGTCCATCTGTGGCATAGCTCATAGCACACTGGAATAGTAGCGAAGTCACATGACTGAAAAACAACAAAAAAGCCGAGTGACATCAAATACCAAAAACAGTTTTATGAGCAGGATAAAGATTTTATAATAAATATCTTATTTAATGCAAACGGCTTAGGGACATTACGGCTATTTTATATAACATTAACATTTATACTGAAAAAGTAAAGTACGTGTGGGTTATTGAGCTATGGGGAGAGTTAAGAGTTAAGGGCGTGGCAACATTTTACAAGTGAAATCTCTTGGATATGTAAAGGTAAAAGGTATAGTACAACATTTATAGACCGCAAGTATCAGCCAATAAAGGCTCTCAAATGCGGTTTACAATGAAATGTTAATGGCAGCTATTCAGCGCATATACAATACCTTCGATATTCGCATATCCCCCGCCAAGGATAATATCAAGCATTGACCCATTTCAGAAACGGGTTTATTCCAGCAATCGGTGATAAATGACTTTCTGAGGATCACCGCAGAAAGTCGACTGGTGGGAAGTTTCGAACCCGTGACCTTTCGGAGTCCGGTGTTTCTACCACTCGACTAACTGCTTCCCCTGTGTGTTGGAAGTAACGCTCCAACTCAAAATTATCCTGGATAACTTGACTTGTCATACCATACTCTGCCTCAAGCGGGTGTACCACTTCTTGACGCAGTGAACTAGTACAATCCGGTTTAGGATTAGCGATAGCATGTCGATTATCTCAGGTGTCACAGCGGTACATCGGCGGGCAGATCGCACTGGTTCCCTAAGCCAACTTGTTTTCCCATGACCCATCTCATTCCCTTCATATTAATACAACTCCAGAATGTCCTAAAAAATAATTTGGACATAGGGATTGCGTGTTACGCGGGGAGTGTCTGTTTTCCCCTGCCACTTTCTGCGGACAATTAAAATTAAATTTTATAGTTATAAAATCAAATTCACGTGCAAAAATCTGTGAGTGGCATTACTCTTGCTAGAGTATAGACTATGTGGTAGTTGCAAACAGTGAAAGTATCACTTGCATTTCGCTAAATATAGCCAGTGACTTCACGTTGTTTCGTCGACCAAATGGTAGTGGACTTTCACAACTTGCAACAAACGACTTTCCGGGTGTTAGATTACCATTAGATATTAACAAGGCATCAGGATCAAATTCAGTATCCATCAAATATTCGGAAGTTGAAGGGAATATCCTCGATAAGACTTCCATTGCGTAATCCGAATATAAATATAAATTAAACCGGGTGCACACTGTTTGTACGTCCTCTTTTTCCTTCGAAATCTGAAACATGGTAAAGGGGCCATAATTGCGGCTGACAGTCAAGACGTCCCCACACGTAAAGTTCTATCTATAATCGCACAAACGTCATTAAGGGAAATAGGTTCGTAACCATAAATGCATAATAATCATTAATCATAACATCCTCGGACCGAAACTTTTTTAACCATAACGCCCCACCACAGAAATTGTATTTCCATTTCTATGGTTTGAGGCACATCAGCCATATTGGGCATAGAGTGTGTCTGTGTGGTCGTAAAAAGGGCGGAACATTAGTTGGATTAGTTTTAATGAGGTTTAGTAGACAAGGGTGGGTCGAGTGAGTTATAAATGATAAGAGATTGACTAATGTTGGGATGTCTGCTAGTCTTGACTCAAATACAGTTAGTAATGGTACATCAACCACAGTTTGTGGAAGTGCATTCCAAAGGATAACGCATGATAGAAAAAATGAATGACCAAAAGGATTGACGTTATAAGATGTGACAAAGAAGCGTTGGTTGTGAGTTGTGACCCCTGGTTGTAGTATGTAGTGTCAGAAGGAAGGTTGTAATATGGTTGATAACACGGAATAGCTATAAGAAAATGCTGAATTTTGTATGTCATCACTGCTTTATTGATGAAACGTCGGTGCGCGAGAGTTTGCCTGTTGAGGCTTGGACGCTGCTGGCATTATCCCAGTTATTTAAGACCCAGGGAGCTGCTTTGCGCTGTACCATTTCAACTTTATCAATGACTTTTTATGGTGCGGGTCTCACACAGTCGAGGCATACCCGACTGTCAGTCTGAATCTGTCTGACCAAGGTGTTATTAGCGCGTTCTTTGACCTCAGATTTCCTTGCAAGAATCCACGAGTAGTGCTAGCCTTGTTTGTTATATTGTTAATATACCCTTTCTACGTAAGTTTCGACGATTTTTTGCAGCGTTATTGACAAATTTGGGCGTTTGACTGTGAATGACGTAAATTGGGGGTCACAATACCCTTCCTTTATACTGAGCATTGATAAGGGTTGAAAGACATCGGCCAGGTATTTTCCACTCTTGCAAGCAGTAAGGGTCTGACTGGAGTTCAGCCACGTGAGAAGGTGTAGAGATAGATTTGTAAAGCAAGGCATCATCAGTAAAGTGACGGCAAATGGATGAGACACAAGAAAATAGATCATTGAGATAAAACAGGAATAGCAGAACACCACTGTGCCTTGTGGCCTTGATAGTACCGTTGCAGTTTCTGAGAAACAACCTTCAAGGACATCTTGATGGCGACTTTGCCTGCATAGGATTTCCTTTTTTGTCCTCATCCTATATCGGAGGCAAGGATTTGACCTTTCGTTTGTTGAAAAAATCTTTAAAATATCAGCCAAAATTGCTGTATGTATTTCTGCATAAATTGAATTTTAAAAAGAAACATTTCATATCGGTCCGAAGTGTTTTGGTCAGAGGTTTTGTGTGGAGAGACGTTTGGCATAGGGGACATAGTGATCTGCTACTGTATTTTGCAGAAACCCGGAAATGAAGTGATTTCTTATTGCAGACGACATTTAGCCGGCTAACTTGTTGCAATTGTTACGTGCCTGTTGATTGGCTTATTGGTACTTAAACACGTAAGTAAAATATGTTGCTATTGGTCGCCAATGACTTAATGCGTCTTGTTTAGATCATGATGTCACCTTGCTAGACGCGGACGAAGTACGATGGAAATTATGTCGGAAGATTATTTACTTATTCTTTTCCCGGTGTAGTTTAATTTGTGCGTGCAGGTAAGAACCTCCAAATACATGGTGACCAAACGCCATCGTTCGTTAACTGCATATTATTACAAATTGTGAATGCATCACGGTTATGCAATTTACAATGGGCACAGGTGACCATTAAAAATTTGAGCTAGGGTTAGCAATATAACCAACCATCGCTTTGCAAAACCGAGCTAATGCAAATGTTACCAAATTAATGCAATTGACAAAATAGCATCTGTGGACCTCAGAAAAATGCCCATTCTCAATAATTAATGTATTTCGTTATTGGTAAATTTTTTACTTTCACTGTCCTCAGCTATATCTAGTGGATTTGACCTATTGTACATTGACTAATATTGCTCATACAACATTAGGCTTATATATTTTTGAGAAATAATGACTTGCTTTATCAAAGTTTTATTATCACAATACTATGTATCAACCAGCTGTAGCTGAACATGGAAATATCCTCTGTCAAGTTAATGTCCTATACATATAAATAAGGAAAAGGTTAAGCCCCATCCTATATTTCACTGTACCTATTGCGTAAATGTCACATTTTAGTAATGTCATGGGCATCTAGATATTTTGTGCTTCGTTATGTATTTTTGTGGTTTATTTCACTTAGGAAATCACGCAAATATACGGGTTATGTGGTATTTTAATAACAGTTTTTATTTCCAGAAAGTGATCATTTTTGAGTAAAATTGATGATTTTCAAACTCTGGCTACAGGGAACCACCTTAATGTGGATATTACAAATTATGCACAAAAATGTTCAAAAAGGACCCAATATTCACGAAAATGTGCTCAATGGGATTAGGGATTAAGATCAGGACTTCTTACTGACCATGGTTGAGCGGTGATGGCATTGTCCCGCAATAATTCGATAACTGCACGAGATCTGTTGGGTGTTACATTGTCATCCATAAAAACTGGATGTGAATTAAGCACATGGTCATCAAAAATCTACTACGTTTGCAAGGATTTCGTTGCGGTATCGTTGTCCAGTTAGTGTTCCTCGAATTGTATGAATGTCCCAAGCATAAGACATGCAACCCAAGCTCATCATGGACCCTCCACCAAATGGAACTTTTTCGCTGATGTTCTTTTTTGCAAAAGCTGCTCCACGTTGCTTCCAAACTCTAATTCTACGCTCGTTTGCATGCAGAAGAAATCGACTTTCATCAAAGAAATGAACCTTTATCCATGTCCGCAGGTTCCAATATTGCCCGTACCTACACCACTCCCATCTTGCCCATTCGTAAAGCCACTTTACGTGAATTCTTCATACTATTCGTCTGGCACAATAACCGCGATTTCACCACCGATCGCGTACAGTTCTTGTAGAGATTGGACCGTGTGATCCACCACATGGATCGTAAGGCTCTACGACTGCCAAAAAGGATGCCTTCGCACGGGTCTTCTGAAGCATCTGTCATCGCTTTTGTTCGGTCTCTTGGGTCTCCCTGACCTTGCACTATCTTTCACATCACCAGTCTCTATATTCCATGATCAGTCTATCTATAACAGATCATAGCCCAGTTCACGACTGATCGCGCGGTTAGACGAGCCAGTGTCCTTCATCCCTATAATTCGCCATCTTTGTCCTATATCGAAATTTTCTATGTACTCTAGTCATTATTACATACTCTAGTATGACTATACTTTGAAAATAATGAACTGAGTTGATTTTTTTGTACATAGAGCAAAACTGACTTGGGAGAATGCAAACTAACATTTTGACATTTATCATATTAAGTCATGCTACTGTTATGAGCTCACATGTTACATAGGCTTCACAATGTGTGACCTAAAAGTATGCCAAGTAATGACTCAGAGTCACATGTATGGGGTGGGTCTGAACTTTTCTCTCGAAGCATATTAAATAAATCACTGTAGAAGAACATAGATTCAACGCAGATATTAACAAGACCATCGGGTTTGTTCAACAAGATGTCTAATAAAAACAAACTATTTTTGAAATACATGCTAGCTATGTAAACCTGTTAAAATACATCGCCTTAGGGCATGCGTTGTGGCACTAGCAAAAAACTATTTACCAGAGAGATAATGTTCTTATATACTTTTTATACAGATCTAAAAAGCTATTACCCTTTGTCTGTATTTTGAATCTAACGCTATTTATTTGTAATACCTTCGTGAAACAAATGTGTATTTGTATTACCAGTATTTGGAATATATGTATAGCCTTAATGTTTAATAATAATTTTTTATGTAAATCACTATTTTATAGCTCATTATTTAAAGCAGCCGCTGCAAACTGTGTCAAGTTTCAAAAAGTCACTTTATTCACTAACTACCGACCTACTTATATACGTTACCTGAAGCTTTCAAGTTGATACTTAATATCAGCTAAGATAAGTTGGTATAATATTTATGTCGCAGTCGGGTGGTATTAACCAGTTATGTAGGTCATCATGAGGTTTACACCATCGTTAACGCTATAATAACGTCTGATTTTATCAATTTTTTCATTAATTTCTGCAGAAAATATGCTATGTAAATATAATTTTACCTTCTCTTACTTACTAAATGGCTTAATCAGTTAATCAGGTATTATGGTAGAGTCCAAATTATTGAGACGGAGTGTTTTTGGCCAATAGTATTTACCTTAATTTTTTATGCTATTAGTAATTTCGCAGCGCTTAATAGCTGTGGGCAATATTGGTTTTTGTTTTCATGGTCTTTTTGATAGTTTTATAAGTACATTAAAATGATAATCTCGATAAAAAAGATATATCATCTGTCCGTATGAAACAGTATTAGATTTGACTTCCTATGGAAATAATAATAATACTATTGGAGAAACGAGATTTGGTATTCCTTTAATCAGTTTCCAGGTTTTGAATGCCAGCATAGCATATCCAGCGCATATCTAGTACATATCCAGTACATATCCAGTACATATCTAGTACATAATGTAGAATATATATCCAGTACATATCCAGTATATATCTAGTACATATGTAGTATATATCCAGTACATATCTAGTATATATGTAGTATATATCCAGTGCATGTCTAGTACATATGTAGTATATATCCAGTACATATCTAGTACATATGTAGTATATATCCAGTACATATCCAGTACATATGTAGTATATATCCAGTATATATCCAGTACATATCTAGTACATATGTAGTATATATCCAGTATGTATCTAGTACATACGTAGTATATATATCTAGTACATATCTGGTATATATCTAATATATATCCAGTACATATCTAGTACATATGTAGTATATATCCAGTATGTATCTAGTACATACGTAGTATATATATCCAGTATATATCTGGTATATATCTAGTACATATCTAGTACATATCTAGCACATATCTAGCACATATCTAGTATATTAGTATATATCTAGTATATATCTATTTTATATCTATTATGTATCTAGTATATATCTAGTACATATTTAGTACATATCTAGTACATATCTAGTACATATGTGCAACACTATGTTTAATCTGGCATTGATTATTTACGATGAGTCGACGATATAGCGAGATGACTTAATAATGCTATCACCGTGTGATACGGAGGCATGTCAGGGGAGATAAGCGTTTGTATAACCACGCCTCATGGGCGACTAACTATCCTCCAGACCCCTCACGGTTATACTGATAGAAAAACACCGCAGGCATTATACTCTCTAGACTGGTAATTAAATCAAAGTCTTAGGTAAATCAAGTCCAGTCTGAAGGCTGTTTGCCACCTTTACAATAGCAGGGCATGGAATTTACGCAGGCACAAGGCATTTTGTCGGCATGCGCCGGCTCTATGTAACTTTCACATGTTTATTGAGAATACTATGAAAGTGGCCTTGCCAAACACTGCCTGTATTCTAGTGTTGACACGAATACTAGGGTGCCCGGATACTAATGGGGTATATAACTACTCGGGTATTTTGTCAGATATTCGGGTAATACGGGTATTTGTATTTATCGCCGTTTTGCCAGAATTGACATTGAACCATCAGGGAAAACATCGTTGAATGACTTCAATAACCACAAAGCAATTAAAAATCTGTACCAAAGCAAAGCAATCAACCCTTCATAATTATGTTTGTCAATTGTGCGATAATTCCAATGATAAAAAATATTATAGTATACAAAATGAAATGGCGTGTTGACACTACGATGATTTCGCAATTTTAACACTTGCTAGGTAAGGGAGATTAACATTCACGTCACGGTACGTCTTCGATAATACCCATAGGCCTCTGTTAGCTTACAAATACGCATTCTTTTGTTTTTGCAAACTAATTCATCATTTGATTAGTGATTAATAGCGAATAACAATTTTTTTTCAATCACAATCTGAGCTGGCACAAATATTACATTCCACCTTTATTTGCACGCACTATGACGGTCCGTGACCTGAGCAGCAAATAAACTAAGGTGGCGACTACCAATGTAACTGTCAATCAAATGAGTTTTCAACAAAACTATTCAGAATTTAGAAATATACGAAAAATGGACTCAATACAATTTATAGAGAATGAGGATATTTTTCTCTTTTTATCAAGAAGATACTGAATTAAATTACAATAAATAGAGTTGGGCGTATTAGGAAGCCTTTTTTGAAAGCTATTTGACATGTCTACATTTCATGACGAGTACTCAGGTACCCGCTCGTGATCGGTCCACATATGCAGTTTCGCGCTTTGTTGGACTATTAAATAAAATTACTTGTTGATGCAGGTTTAAAAAAATCAATTTGTTATTATTTTCCAGTCCTCGTTCCACTTGAAAATGCCAAACTGAGACTATTGTTGATAGCACGTTTACAATAAGTTTTATTTTCAGTTCTAATACGAGCACTATACCTAATAATAATGTAAATTTGTTGTGACGGCGCGCTTCTAATAAGGAGGATATCATGAAGGCCCCCAATTACGATAATAAAATCGTGCAATACATTAATAAACGAATAATCATAAAGAAGCATACAATTGATAAAAATAAGTAGATTAAAATAGAATAGAGGATGAAAATACGAAATATGGATGGCACAGAGTTAGTTAATTAAAAATGTAAAAAATTTTAAATGCGCTGTGTTGATAGATAACCGTGACGAGGAATTGTGATGATAATGATACTACTGGTGTATGATAGTTGTCGTAAGGCGTAGGTTGGGTATTTTATGAGTAAAATGCCTCATTGAAAAGATACGTTTTCAATTGAGATTTGAAGCAGTTTAGGGAAGTGCACAGGCATATTGATTGTAAAATCGATTGTATTTTTTATTTACCTAAAGACCATCCGACATCGTCTGCCGCAAAGATTATTGTATAATAGGCCGTAACCGACGGCTGCACTTGGGTGGGGTCTAAGGGTGTTAGCGTAGTGGGTAGAGCATTTGAATATGAATCCAAAGTACCCTCGTTCAATTTCCCTCTCTAGCCAGCATACTACCTACGGTATGGTGTTTTTGTGGGGTAGAAAGCTCCTTAAATCCCTCTGTCCATCCAGGTGTGGGTAGCCCTTGCTTACAATGTAGTTCCGTAAAGACTTTTCCTTCGGACATGCTCAAGATGCTCTACGGATGATTTCTATATCGCTTACCTCCCCGCTACGTCGTCATCTCATTGTCAATAACTATTACGTATCATAGACTTAGCGGAGTGTGAGACGTATGTTGCCCATTTATAGATGTTTGGAACTGGTGGCGTGAAGGCAAAAGGTTAATTATATGCCGAAACTCGAGGTTTTTCACAGTATGTGTATTTTCCACACCCCTTATATGTCACGCTAATCAATTTGTTGTGTTAGCCGTGCTTTGTAAAGGCCAAAAAATGGCACAAACGGCGATCACCTTGGCAATCAGCATATAACTCCATATATACTACTCACGCGCTTTGTTTTGGTGTTTGGAACGTTGTGTTTGATTATCACAATACAAGGACATAGGGCTGCAATCTCATGAATAATCGAACTATATCATGACGGGGAATCCCCCAAAGCTGCACAACACCTGAAAAAGGCCAAATAATCCAATGCTTTCACCGAAGGGTGCCAAAACTAAAATGCTTTAATTATTGAAGTTCATTAAAATTCATCCAGTTTTCCTTTGCAACTTATTTTATGTTTTGCCATTCCAACTACAGTAGACATACAATTAGTCAATCATTAGTTTTCATCCGTAAATCATTAGTTTTCGTCCGTCAATCATTAGTTTTCATCCGTAAATCATTAGTTTTCATCCGTCAATCATTAGTTTTTGTCCGTCAATCATTAGTTTTCGTCCGTCAATCATTATTTTTCCTCTTTCAATCATTAGTTTTCATCCATCAATCATTAGTTTTTGTCCGTCAATCATTAGTTTTCGTTCATCATTCATTAGTTTTCATCCGTCAATCATAAGTTTTCATCCGTCAGTCATTAGTTTTTATCTGTCAATTATTAGTTTTTGTCCGTCAATCATTAGTTTTTGTCCGTCAATCATTAGTTTTCGTCCGTCAATCATTAGTTTTCGTCCGTCAATCATTAGTTTTCATCCGTAAATCATTAGTTTTCGTCTGTCCATCATAACTTTTCATCCGTCAATCATAAGTTTTTATCTGTCAATCATTAGTTTTCGTACATCAATAATTGGTTTTCGTGATATTGATATTGTAAACATAAATAATATAATATATGGTACAGTCACAGGGCTACAGTCTTGTAGGTAACTTGCGTAGTGGTAAGTGTGAATCATACATGGTATGGTAGCTTCTGGTATGGACTCCCAAACATAATTTAGAACCACACCATCGGACGGTTCATGGACTCTGTTTTTAAACGCTAGGGAAAACCACGCTACCTCTCAATTTTTGACTTTTAATGAAAAAATCTGATCGTAACTAAAGAGATTACGAGCAAGGTATTTGCATCAACTACTAAGTTTTATTGATCACCAATCTTCTACATAAACACTACGGCTCCTTGGATGGTGACGCCAAAAATAGACATGACTTCCTCTCCATCACATTGCTATTAATTCCACTAACATCTACCTTCATACCAGAAATATTATCGAAAACAGAATAGCCAATACTAAAAATTTTAAGAATGTCATAAAGTTTCATTGAATATTACGTACAAAATTATTTCCCTATAGCGATAAATTATTGCAAAACTCGGATAAACGCACATATTTTTATAACTCTGCATCCTGCGTTGAAGACATTCCAATTTTAAGAGGTCATATCGAGTATCCTCAACTTACTTTTTACGCGCTAAAAATAATCATTTTAGCCGCGGCGAGTATTTTCAGTTAGTATTTACAAATATTCATCCTGTTTACATAAAGGATCCTGTTGTCGCTAAAGCGGGAAATCGAATCATATCATTATAATTATCAGTAATAATGATCCACTGAGGGGAGGGAGGAGGGATGAGACAGGCTTCGTTATCAAATAGAGATTATTGCATCGAGGTGGTATTGCGCAATACGCAATACGCGAGGCCTAACGTTTGTCAAGTTGTACGTATGTATATACATGACGTATTCCGGGCGATGACAAGCCAATGTTGACATACTTTGCCCCCTTAGTCACTGTTCTACTCATCGCTCTATTCTGTTCTGCTTCACGGCCCACAGACTGACAGACAGAGCGACCGCGTGCCAGCTAATCTCAGCCATATCATAAGCTCGTGTACCGTGTACATGACATACGAACGGACCACTCGCCGCTGTGGATCGCGACGACTAATTTCGTTAATTTCGTTACATTTTTTTTGCCGCTATTCGGACGTATACTATCAACGCTTTAAGAATTTTTTTGGTTGATATACCGTAGATTTATCTGATACAGCCATTTTTGTAGTTAAAGAAAATTATCGGCGGTAATATTCTACTCGAGTATCCCGATTATTCCAGTCTTGAAGGTATTGTAATTACGCGGAATAGCTACCACGAACATTTCCTCATTAAGACATGTTATCTTCCTTTAGATATAGGATGTAGAAATTCCACTTCCTTTTCCATAACCCTCAAGAATCATTACAGGTGCGAAAGCTTATTAACGACTAAACTCAGCTAGTATGTACAAGTGTTACCCCTGTCGTTTTACCCTTAATTTACCTACATAACTTTTCATTTTCATGTAATTTTTACCTTATCTGTCGCAAAATATACCTGGCTATATTTTTTAATCATAATTTCATCCAGGCAAACGAATACTTGCAACTAATGTGATTATCTCAATTTTTTTCTTTTTATCATATATGATTTCTTTCCTTTTTACTGTAAGTTGAATTTTAATCTAAATATATCCCAACTAAATATGTATAGGATGTTCAGTAGGTATTATCTTATTAATGACATCTACTTATATTTAGTTTCGTTGTGAGTTTAAGGAGGGGACAGTGGGTCGCTAGTAACTACTAGGGGTATTACCTGTAACGTGAAATAGTATAATACCTTAATGACTTGATTATGCAAGGAGCCTTTCGAGATTAGAAGTATCCTTCATTAAGTCCGTTCGTGTGAATTTGCGTGTATGTATCCGCCCCTAGCCCTCGCTCCCAACCAATAGATGTCTGAACAAAAGTATCAGCATTGTCAGCAAGTTCTTACGGGTGTATTAGCTGAAACTTTATGAAATGTCACATTGAATCGGGAATTATTCAACAAAAATTTTCTAAATTATGTAGATTCACTTTTAATGACTTATTTCATTCGATATGCATACTTTTATATATCTTTGGGTCATCTTGCCACTGTAAAATCTGATAGGGGGCTTGAGTCAGACTAGGTAGGTTTTTCATTCATCGCCTCGGGGTACCAACCAGGGTTTTGACCCAGATTTGAGAGAAGTAATGTATTTCTTGACATAATTTTCACTGCGTTTTTCCCCTTTGAATCATTGAATAAATTATTTACTCAAAATTATTATATATAATAGCCCCATATATGCCATTTGGTAAATAGCTGCATAATTTGGTAGATAGCTGTATAATTCGGTAGATAGCTGTATAATTCGGTAGATAGCTGTATAATTCGGTAGATAGCTGTATAATTTGGTAGGTAGCTGTATAATTTAGGTAGATGGCTGTATAATTTAGGTAGATGGCTGTATATTTTGTTAGATAGCTGGAAACAGTTCGTGTTATATAATCATTTTCTTCTCCGACACCCATTTTCCTCAGTTCTGTCGTTTTTTTAATGTTAGGAACAATTTTTCACTTTATTGATTACAAGTTAGCGAAACTAAAGTTCTGCGGGAGAATTCTTCTTACAACGTTCGCATAATTTCGGAATATGCCTAAATGAAAACCCGCTCGGATCAGCAATTCGAGCGAAAGTCGTTCCCCCGTTGCTAGGATTTCTCGACGTGCGCTTCGATTACTTCGGTTGAGTTTGATTTGACTGTATATTATTAGTGACATAATCACGCTCAACTAGCTTTTCGAGCGTTTCGAGTTATGAAATAAATTTGCATTTCAAATAGGCACTTTCATTTCCAATTCGCGTCGTTAGCTTATCAGCTATCGCTATGCATGAAACAGTCCAATTTATAAAACGCAGATACACTATTGAACGCTCGCATTGTCATATTCCTCCAATAACGCATTCCTCTCTCCAGATCAACTTGTATTGTCTACGTAGAAAATATATCGATATTAAAGCATTTTGTAGTTTTGTAAAAAAATACAAACGGCACTGGTTACTTTGACAAGGTTAACGCCCGCCATCTATGAATATTTATTTAAACTATAGTTATTACCTACCACAGTACATTTGGTGTGCTTATTCTTTTTATTGCAGTACTCTTCAAATTGCGCATAATTTTATTAGTTTGTATTTTTTAGGTCGTAACATCGTAAAGTGTCGTCGACGACATCATCTTGTCATTATTGATCAAGGGATAGTAATTCGGCACTCTAAAAACAGCTTTATTAGAATTTATATTATTATTATCATCTAATCCTTACTCGTTGGTGGCGATGAATTTCAATAGATTCTAGAACGTAGATTCTAATTAAAGTTTATATTAGTTATTATATTTATCTAATATTTGTCTAAATAACATCATAACCGAAACTTGTGTTTATAAAAAGTTAAATGGTTTGTTACCAATTCCGGATTCATGTACAAACTCAATAAGCCCTGACGCATCGGGCCAACTTTCCGCAGGGCCTAAAAAATACATTTTTTTTAACCAATTTGTTGATCCATAAAATTATTGTGATATGGTAATTCTACCTTGAACTGTAATATTTTTTCATGTCATTGAAAAGCATGTCTATTTTGAAGTTTTTCTAATAGTAGCAAGTGTTATTTATAATGGACAAGTAAGCTTAGAGCTTAATGTAATTAAGACAGTTTTATGTACCGCATATACTTGCCTATAAGTCGATCTGCCTATAAGTCGACACCCCCAACTTTGGCCGGCGAAATCATGGTTTAGCTCTTGACCCGCCTATAAGTCGAGGGTGGACTTTGAGGGTGTTACCCCTTCTTCAGTCATTTACGGCGATCGGCCGCCATTATAATTTGGATGGGAAACTTACCCTGTGTTGTATTTTAATAAATGTGACGAACGCAAAATGTATTGATTTTATTTTTTATTGTAGTTTTATTCAAAGACACGTCCAGTGGTTGCAGTATGGACGTTGTTCTGTATATTTTTACTGCCCGAAATTTTTCTTATTTTTATTGACCCGCCTATAAGACGAGAGGTAGACTTTGAGGATTGAAATTTTGTCTTTAAAATTGTCTTATAGGCGGGTATATACGGTAGTTACAAACTTACGAACTCTAAAGTCAATCTAGTGCTACTACATGTCGATAAAGTGACGGCCAATTTGAAATTACACTCCGCGGTAATAATGAAAATGATATATGACTATATTTTCATTAATTTAGTAATTTAAACAAGTTTTCGTGCAACTATATTCAATATATCTTAGTGCTGTCAGAATAATTTAAGTTTTTTGAGTTGATACTCGGAAAATAGTCTTAAAACCCACGTCAATAAAAGGCTTTCCTAATGTTCTATGCACGAGAATTTTACTGAATTCCTCAAAGGAGTGTAAATGATAGGAGGACACGGTAAAGATATCTCTCCGCTCTGGATTCGATCCTCGGACACGTCACGGGAAAGGTTGCTGTTTTTGAAACGCCAGACCGCATTATTGCGTTTTTACATCGTATTTCATTACCTTAACTTTACCGGTTCCAGCCATCTTAACCGGATTGCATGAATGTTCGTTTCAGTTATGGGTGATCGTTGCCATAGCGACCGTCAGATTACTCGGAAGTTACAGAAGAAGACGCAAATGAGAACTAAAAAATAATAGACGGGCACGACGGCCAAAGCGCACCGGTTACATTATGCTGATTGTTTACCGTCCGGCGCGTTTAAAACTTTCCTCGGCTCAAAATCGCGCGGGTCTATATTAGTTCGTCATCGTCGCCGTCATCGCTGTCATCGTATAAACTCGGTTCTTGCTCCGTCGTAGTAAACGGCACGATGGTATTGGTCAAAATGGACATTGCCCAGCGGGACCGCTGGAAACTCATAAGTCCCAATGATCTCGCGAAGATCATCACACAAGGGATGGAGAAGGTAAGATTACAGTTTGATTCCCTAGCCTGATTTTACTCTTATCTTAACACTGTCTGGTTCAACGCAGACTCAACTGTCATCGAGTCCAGTATTACCATCGTTTTATACAACGGCCGCATGTTAATCTACTTCCACTACCTTTCCTCTGCCCTGTTGCACAATTTCCACACAATTTCACTCTTTATCCAAATATTCAGTTTGTTATTACAAAACTCCACCTTTTTAACGCAAACTATCATCTTTTTTACAACCTCGATTACCAGATACAAACTACCCGGTATAATTTCTCTCCATAACCTCCACTTTCTTCGCAAAAACTCAACTCACTTTAAGGACACCCTCCACTATAATTCATAAATACCACTCTCAGCCAGTCTCTTTCCACATAAACTTCTGTTGTGTAACCCACCCACTGCTATATTACATACACCCACTGCTATATTACATACACCCACTGCTATATTACATACACCCACTGCTATATTACATACCCCACTGCGATATTGCATATACCCACTGCTATATTACATACACCAACTGCTATATTACATACACCCACTGCTATATTACATACACCCACTGCTATATTACATACACCCACTACTATATTACATACACCCACTACTATATTACATACACCCACTACTATATTACATACACCCACTGCTATATTACATACACCCACTGCTCCACCCTGGCTTGAGCCACATCTGAAACAAGCGAAACAAGCGTTACTTTGTTTCACACCCAGACCTTTCGCTCTTCTTTCATACAACGGGATTACATAAGATCCGTTCATTATATTTATTAAATTGTCGAGTTGTGAGCATCGGTGGATGTTATTAATACCGTCAGCTCGCCAGCTTGCCGAAACACCACACTGTCTTCACATATTAGCTATTTTCCCATTCAATGTTTAACAATTCAATGTCAGAGCGCGTACGGTCGTACACTTCTGTGATGAAATTGTTTTCGTATCGGCCGCCTCATTGTTAGTCAGACTTGGCTTCATGAATTTGAGCGTGAAACTGTAACGGGTGCGGAAAAATTAAATGGAAGCAAGAGTCACTGGATATGCCGATGACAATAATATTTCTATGCCCTCAAAAGCAATGTACAATCCAATGTTGCGTTAGTAGAGATATTGACGTCACGATAAAAATCAGAATGGAATAAAAATAAAAATCAGGATAGAATTTCGTGATGAATAAAATAATGTGGCTAGCTGTGAAAAATAAAAGGAACACGCGAGTTTTTGGTGCTACCTTATAATTTAGTGTTGGGCACGTACAATATTGCCCTGTTACATTCCCTAAGATATTTTTAAAATAATCCATTCCACGACTAATCTTTTACAATATTCAAGCACGAAAATCTTCCTCATTTTCTATTGTGTGGAAGGCGCGGGGGAAAATATCCTCGGTTTGCGGTGGTTCGATCTCGCGTGAAACGCAGCGCTTCTGACCGCTGCACCACCGGTGCCAGCATCGATTGGCGACGCGTAAAGGTTCACGGTATATTTGTGAAAATTGCCAGCCGGGCAAGACGTCCGGGAATTTGGCAGTTCCGAGAAATATGTTTTTGACTGATTCACACGAACGTTAGTGCATCCAGTAACTTCACCAGTGATTCATATCAGTATAAGTGATTACAGGTGTAAGTGATTACAGGTGTAAGTGATTACAGGTATATGTGATTATAGGTGTGAGTGATTACAGGTATAAGTGATTAATGTGTAAGTGATTACAGGTATAAGTGATTAATGTGTAAGTGATTATAGGTGTAAGTGATTACAGGTGTAAGTGATTACAGGTATATGTGATTATGGGTGTAAGTGATTACAGGTATAAGTGATTAATGTGTAAGTGATTATAGGTGTAAGTGATTACAGGTATAAGTGATTACAGGTATTAGTGATTACAGGTATTAGTGATTACAGGTATAAGTGATTACAGGTATAGGTGGTTACAGGTATAAGTGGTTTACAGGTATAAGTGATTACAGGTGCAAGTGATTATAGGTACAAGTGACTACAGGTATAGGTGGTTACAGGTATAAGTGATTACAGGTGTAAGTGATTACAGGTACAAGTGACTACAGGTATAGGCGGTAGAAAATTACAATATGTAAAATGTCGGGGGGGGGGAGGGGGGGTAAAATATATCTAGCATGCAAAAATGACCCGATTCGCTATCGCGTTTATCTATGACCAATCAGATAAGGTCTGATTCATTGTCACAATGTCCTGACTCATTCCAGACCCATGCCCGTCGCAGGCACACCTATGGTTTCGCACGAAACACGCGCGATGCGTCCGCCGAACGCGCGATTCTCGACTTTGTATTTACACAATCGCGACCATTTTATTTAGACTCGCGAATGAGTCTTTTCACCTGACATCTCAACGAGATCAAAGCCCGAGGCACACCTTTAGCGCGTATTGCGAAATTTCTCCCGCAGTTCTGAACGGTATCAATTATACCCTTTTTTTGACTGGGCGTTTGAACACCGAATGGACATTAACTAAATCCGCGAACTAAACCCGCTACGCGGAAACTTATATCATTCATTGGCAAAATGTATGCATTCCTAGCACAAATAGTTTTTGTAAAACTTTACAAATGAGAGTAAACGCATCCATCTGTTAATTCACATAGAGATTGTTAGACGCGTTAGCCTAACAATTGATAATGCCAAGTGTAACATTGTATATTTAAATATTGTAAATTTACTATATACACTACATGCCTTCCTCCTAGAGGTCGTACTTTTCATAACTAGATGCTAGATGCTAGTCTCTGAATGGGTGTGGCTTATAATTCGGTGCAGCCAACCTTTTTTGGATAGTTAAAAATAAACTCTTGCCAAATGTTTCGGCAATAAACGGTTAAATCACACACGATAGCGTCTACTAGTACTACCCACTGAATGATCAACCCAACCCGCAACCCTATCTGACAAAAAACCATGCCACATTAGGAGGACGAAACGTTACGAGGACGAAACGTTACGACTTTAGTTATAAACTGTTATAAACTGTTATAAACTGTTATAAACTGAAATTGTCATTGCTACGGATCGCTTCTGCGTTGGGTATATGGAAATTTGGTGGAAATGTCAAAGATGGAAATGTCAATATGCCTTAAAAGTAATTCAACGATGTTTTTATCGCATAGAATTGAACAACCTTAATTGGTAATTTCAATTTTGAGGTATATTTCTTGGCAGTTTTGTGGTTTATTACCCTTGGGTGGGATCTATGAGTGCGCAGTAATTGGGTGCACAATGTTGTGAATGCACAGGTAGTGAGTGTACACTGCAACGAGTAGTGCAGCGCAGTGAGTTTAGCGCAGTGAGTTTAGCGCAGTGAGATTAGCGCAGTGAGGTTAGCGCAGTGAGCTTAGCGCAGTGAGTTTAGCGCAGTGAGTTTAGCGCAGTGAGTTTAGCGCAGTGAGTTTAGCGAAGTGAGTTTAGCGCAGTGAGTTTAGCGCAGTGAGTTTAGCGCAGTGAGTTTAGCGCAGTGAGTTTAGCGCAGTGAGTTTAGTGCAGTGAGATTAGCGCAGCGAGTTTAGCGCAGTCAGTGAGTTTAACGCAGTGAGTTTAGTACTAAAAGAATTCAAGCATGTATTTGTTTATATTCACATGGCTATATATGGAACATATATTCAATTTATATACAGTATTCGTTGCATGGGGTTGTAGATAGTATGTATCGTAAACAACTATAAGTATCCTTACCATAAACAAATAAACGTTATCGACAACGCAAATACTGATGCCAATTATCTGGCGGGTGACACATGACTGCGTGACTGACCCTATCTAACCAATCATCGTAACGTCGATTGCACTCGGAGAAGATGCATTTTATAGATCTATGCCTTCGAGAGATTATAGCCAAGGTAGCCTGTATACTATGATTAGATTTAGTCGTTTCCTACACACATGTCATAATGCGTATCGTTAAAACGCAAAAGCGAGAAATCAAGGTATTCATTTATTTCAATTAATCCGATATTTTATATCAGTCAGTATCGCCCTTAAAGGTAAAAAAGGTAAAGTACAACATTTATATACCGCAAGTATTAGCCAATAAAGGCCGTCAGATGCGGTTTACAATGAAAT
>WURV02014692.1:0-23493 GCA_011762755.2 Epimenia babai
TGGGTCTGAAAGGTTGATCAATGAGGTAGTGCTGCAAGGTTGATCAATAAGGTAGGGCTGTAAGGTTGATCAATGAGGTAGTGTCTGAAAGGTTGGTCAATGAGGTAGTGCTGCAAGGTTGATCAATGAGGTAGTGCTGCAAGGTTGATCAATAAGGTAGGGCTGTAAGGTTGTTCAATGTGGTAGTGCTGTAAGGTTGGTCAATGAGGTAGTGTCTGAAAGGTTGGTCAATGAGGTAGTGCTGCAAGGTTATCAATGAGGTAGTGCTGCAAGGTTGATCAATAAGGTAGGGCTGTAAGGTTGATCAATGAGGTAGTGCTGTAAGGTTGATTAATGAGGTAGTGCTGTAAGGTTGATTAATGAGGTAGTGCTGCAAGGTTGATCAATGAGGTAGTGCAGCAAGGTTGATCAATAAGGTAGGGTTGTAAGGTTGATCAATGAGGTAGTGCTGTAAGGTTGATTAATGAGGTAGTCCTGTAAGGTTGATCAATGAGGTGGCGTAATTATGAAAATCTCCAGATTAGTGGGAGAACTTTGTTCTTAATGTTCACATAACATGAACATTCCAATTTAATTTACAGTATACATACAGGCCTAAATATTTTATGCGGTTAGTTGAGAAAGTATTATGTGAGTGAACAATAACAGGAGGTAAGCTGTCAGTGTTAATGGTTTGGCTAGAAAGGACTAATACGGCGTTTGCACTGCGATATTTCTTGCTGCAATTTCTTGCGCTAATAAATATTAATAATAATAATGAATATTTATTTTAAGGGCCATGTTATCTCTTAGTCATTGTGACAAGATAATGCCTACAACGCTTTACAATATAACTAATAATAATATGTCTCTAAAGCGTCTATATTTTGTGGAATAACTAATTAGCTAGTCAATATTTGCAAGAAATCGTTAATAGTTGCAAGAAATATGGCATTAGAACTGTGATCTATACAGCGCTATTTCTTGCGCATGTCTATCCAATGGTGTACGAGTATTCAACACGTGACTCAGGTAATTGCGTTTGTCTGTACAGTAAAATTACTAACACAAAATCGCGGTTCATAAGCCGGTGGACATCGAAACCGAAAAATTAATTAATGCCTACTGAGAGCAGGCTATTTCATGGGATAAGACGAATCCCAACGGTCATAAAACCACGATGAAATCTAGCTTGGCAGTCTGTGATGACAGCAGCGATTAATTCTGTGATCACTGGAATTCGGAAGTTATATCCATCTTTATTTTATCACATGACGATCAGGTGGCAACCAGCTTTATCGTTAGCAATAAACTAAAAGATACTAAAGTTTCTTGGTGTAAACGCTTAGCGCAATAAATTGCAGGCAGAAATTAACGCAAGAAATATCGCAGTGTAAACGCCCTATAAGGCGTAGGTCTTCTCAGAATTTAGCTTTAGTAAGGTAGAACTGTACCAACGGGTAATAGATGGTAACATACTGTTTGTATTGTTCATGGCATTAACTTCAACAAATAGTAATGAGTAGTCCGTACATCGCCTTGCGTAAATAGTAATACAATTTAATAACAATATTATTGTTGTTTGATGCATTTTGGTTACTATTCCTTCTGCTTTATGTTACTCTGTATATTTATTTTTCTATTAGTTGCATCATAGAAAAAAAACTCAACTATCACAGGCTATCGTGATGGATCGCGGACTATTACAATGAATTGTGGGGTATTACAATGGGTCGTGGGTTCAATATGATGGATCGCGGGTTATCGCGATGAATCGCGTATTGATTTTTCAACCGATCACAAACTAATACTACGACAGGTTGCAAACTAATACTGCGACGGGTTGTGAACTAATACTACGACAGGTTGCAAACTAATACTGCGACGGGTTGTGAACTAATACTGCGACAGGTTGCGAACTAATACTGCGACAGGTTGCGGACTAAAACTGCGACAGGTTGCGGAATAATACTGCGACAGGTTGCGGAATAATACTGCGACAGGTTGCGGAATAATACTGCGACAAGTTGCGGACTAATACTGCGACTGGTTGCGGACTAATACTGCGACTGGTTGCAGACTAATACTGCGACTGGTTGCGGACTAATACTGCCACTGGTTGCAGACTAATACTGCAACGGGTTGTGGACTAATACTGCAACGGGTTGCGGACTAATACTGCAACGGGTTGCGGAATAATACTGCGATAGGTTGTGGACTAATACTGCGACAGGTTGTAGACTAATACTGCGACGGGTTGTGGACTAATACTGCAACTGGTTGCGGTCTAATACTGCGACAGGTTGTGGACTAATACTGTGACAGGTTGCGGACTAATACTGCGACAGGTTGTAGACTAATACTGCGACAGGTTGTAGACTAATACTGCGACAGGTTGTGGACTAATACTGCGACAGGTTGTAGACTAATACTGCAACAGGTTGCGGACTAATACTACAACTAGTTGTGAATTTATGCTGCGACAGGTTGTGGACTAGTACTGCAATGGGTTGCGGTCTAATACTGCGACAGGTTGTAGACTAATACTGCAACAGGTTGTGGACTAATACTGCAACGGGTTGCAGTCTAATACTGCGACGGGTTGCGGTCTAATACTGCGACGGGTTGCGGTCTATTACTGCGACGGGTTGTGGTCTATTACTGCGACGGGTTGTGGTCTATTACTGCGACGGGTTGCAAATTCATGCTGCGACGAATCGCGAACTATTGCTACGAATATTGCGATAATGCATTATTAATGTTTACCATCCACGTCATTGGTGTTACCTGGGTTTTTAGAGGGTATTGATTTCGCATCTCTTTTATTGCTAATTTATTCGCAGTACAATCATGACCGACATTCGTGGATTTATATCCTCCGAGGTTGATCTGATTTCGTTAAGCAGTGCTGATGTTGGGGGTCATATTGCCATCGATCATCATGATACGTGATGAACTTGTTGACGATGCATTAGACGGGAGCTATTGACATTCGCCTAAGTGCTCTGTTTTCCCCTCGTCTAGAAATTATAAGGCAATGTTTGTCTGTGTCATCCAGCAAATGAATGTTATTACCATGGTCGGGTTGGTCGCATTACCACAATGTGTGCATCACGTGGACCCTTATTAGCTCGGCTCCCCTATGTATACAAGTAATATTTGATATTACTGAGATTGGATTTCACCAATATCGCATGCTACTGAATTTTACTCGTGTTGGATTCAAGCTAAAGGTAGTCCATCAGGATGATAGAGTCAAGTGACTACACAATAAACAACTCAAATCATGTTCTATGTTCTCAAGGGACATTGTCTTTGATAGAAGTTGCTCTCTATCAATTTTTCAAGTATCTGTCGTATCTCGGAGCATGTGGTCTATAGGTTTAACCATTCGATTTTAATACCAGAGGACTCAAGATTGGTTTATTCTTTATAGTTGCGGCAGATCGGGCGCATCTGATCGCATTTCCGAATGGCTGGTATTTCATCCTCTCATTATATTAGTAGTAATTATCAGATTTAGTGGTGTGATGAGATTGCCATGGAATTCGGAGCCATAGCTCAGACTTGGTGGTGTCCTCTCACCAGGGTGATTTCACCTCCATAATAAATGTGGCTTACTTTAGCAAAATGGTAATGGCTATAGTCCAGACACACTTTGTAAAGGTCTAATGATGGCTCAGACAATGGGTTAATACGGACCCATTTGTGTACTACATTGTACAATGTACAGACTTACGTATGTATATGATTACTTACATGTTAAATTCTAATTATAAACTGAGTGCGTTGCTTCACCGTTTATTGACCTTGGCAAATATATCAGCATTTTTTTTTTACAATTCTAGTTACAATTTGACCTTGGCAAATATATCGGCATTATTTTAGAATTATAGTTAGAATTTAACCTTGGAAAATATATCGGCATTATTTTAGAATTCTAGTCACAATTTGATCTTGGCAATATATCAGCGTTACTTTAGAATTCTAGTTACAACTTAACCTTGGCAAATATATCAGCGTTACTTTAGAATTCTAGTTACAACTTAACCTTGGCAAATAGATCAGCGTTATTTTAGAATTCTAGTTGCAACACCCATACATATAGAGAGACTAGACTGTTTTTACGAATCCTTTATCAGTTACATAACTTTGGATATTATCTTACCGGCTGTCTCCAGTAAAATTCCAAAATCTTAAGCTATTGCCTTTTCCAACTTCAAAGAAAATGTCCTGTAGTAGGCCCGCAATCTGTCTATAGTAGTGCTGACTATATGTACTCTAACATGCTGTACAAAATTCATGAACAAAATAAGAGATTTCTTTACTAAGGATGTAAACTACTTAATTTGAATGTCCCATTATACACAATGCTTTGACACTTGACATCTTTCCCCCTCTTTATGTGTGACTGTATGTCCAACGATCCCAATATATCTATTGGCAAGAGGAACTATCCACTAGTGTAGTTTTGAGTGGTAAATGTATCAAGGCTTGCCTAACTTATATGAGTTATTCCTCAGTGTGTTAGAATTCTAGATGAGCTCGTGAGAGCATCATGCTGCTCAGACCCGTTATTTGTTCTGATGCCCATATTAACCCACTTTACATATTTAATGTTTGCCATGTTTATCATTGTATTGACACGAGATTTAATGAAGTGTATATAATGTAATCTGTTGATATTCTTGTTTGCGATATATTCATCCAAATAAGTTTCGATTGAGCTCGAGCTATCACTTAGTTTAGATTTCTCCGATAGCTCTCTCTAGATAGTTTTACAATCATCAATACAGTAAAAATTGCGT
Source organism: Epimenia babai (assembly GCA_011762755.2). NCBI lineage: Eukaryota > Metazoa > Mollusca > Solenogastres > Cavibelonia > Epimeniidae > Epimenia > Epimenia babai. The sequence continues at coordinate 4,788 of WURV02014692.1, forward strand.
GATTCACTATTTAAGGTATTTATTATTAAAAACTTGATATTTTGCTAAATAGACGGACCACTAAGTTGTGTGTATCGTGGATTGCACATGGAGGCATATTGCCCGCGGGTTGCAGAATAGTACCATCTAGGCTTTTTATTGTGTTGTCTTAGCATCCAAGGTTTTCAGTTTATCCAACGCTATGTATCAAACAAGAAACCTCCAAATGTAATTTCTTTCTGTGCCGTATTTCAGAAAAAGAAGCCGTTCTTGCAGAGGATGAGAGTTCTCAGAGTTCGGGCGACGAACAGGCTGGGTGGATAGAGGGTCTGGCGATTTTACTAGCCGTTATTGTCGTCGTTCTAGTTACTGCATTTAACGATTGGCGCAAAGAAAAACAATTCCGTGGACTACAAAATAAAATTGAGTGTGAGCACAAATTTTCGACACTTAGGGGCGGTGAGTTACATCAACTACCTGTTGGTGAAATCGTCGTGGGTGACATCTGCCTCATTAAATATGGTGAGTCGTCTTGTGTGCATGTGTAGTTATGGTTTGGACTTCAAGTTCCCAAACTTTGATTGTCTAACGCACCTCAATATGTCATGTTTTATAGTTAGTGAAAACAATTTATCCGATAGATTAATGTTAGGTAGGAATATTTTTATTTCGCTAAAAGAATGAGGCACCCCCTCCCAAAAAAATTCACTAAAATATATCTTCATTCTTCAGGCATCCAATTTTCCATTTTTTCGCCGATTCCACATCTCTTTCATCACGGCAGCCGATCCAATCTGCCTTTGAAATTTAAACTTTCCAGTATTTTTAATTTCGCGATTTTCTGTCATTAGGCATGAATATAAAAGTGGGAAAGTTGTTTTTTAATTTTTTACAATAACCAGTATTCCACTCAGACAAGGTACAATAAACTATATCGCAGATCGCAATAGACATTGTTTATGTGAATCAATATCTATTAAAGATCAAGTCATTGTGGTAGCCGTGTGAGTCAGTTCAAATGTAAGCAAATAGAAGTGGTAACACCTTTATGGCTCACTGCGGAGATATGGATCACAAGCTTTCGCATGTTAGAACATTCACCTGATGAAGAATGTTCTAACATTTGAAAGCTTGTGATCCATATCTCTGCAGTGAGCCATAAAGGTGTTACCACTCATATTGGCTTATGTTAAAGATAGGTTTTTCCTCAACAGTTTTCTCTTTACTTGATGGCACCTGCGAGATTTCATCATTGATAACTCGCTATTTCAATATACAACCCGCGAAATTTTGAACTTTTCCAGTGGTATGAGGCTACCATTTGCCATTATGAGTCGATAATGGCTTTTGAAAAAAATAAAAATAAAGAAAAATGGTTGATCCTGAATTTTGATGTATGAACTGAGCTCTCGGTGAAAACCCAAGACTGAGAGGAAAGTTACATTACTTTATTGATGCCACTAGCTCTGAATTTTGTAGAGGGAGAAGTGACTTGGTAGTTCAATCAATTTTGTCAGAGAACCTATAATTGTAATGTGAAACACCACCGTGTCATTGAGGAGACAGATGGGGTTCAACATCCTTTTGCGCAACAAAATCTTTAGAGAAAATAATCTACTCTAGTGGAGTCGTTAACTTGATGGAAATAGTGTCTGAACTAGGCCACCTAAGCTGATTATAAGCCTATGATAGGGGTACTTATGTTTCCATAGTAACCGCATGATCCGATTAGTTAATGGCTGGTAGGTCACAGACATCTCTGTATCTATGTCTTGTCTGGGTATGACATTATTTTAACACGGTAAGCTACGACAGCATCCTTCAAACCTTTCTGTAATCCTCACCATGCAGCTATAGTAAATAAGTAACCAAGTACTTAACTAATCAACAAGTACTAAGTACCAAACAGGATGCGAAATTTACTCCAGTACACAATAAACTTAACATGCATTTTATTTACTTGACGGCATGCTCCTCGAAAATTGTCAACTGTCAGTCTTTATGCCCAATGATTGTCAACAATGTGAAAGTAGTTCTAAAACTAACAGTTCCAGCATATAAATGCATAAAGACTAATAACACAGTTAAGTTCTGGAAGTAGTAAAAAAGTTCTGTCATTGACTGTGATCCCTTGAATGGTTTATAAAATTATGGTGAATTTTTATTGGGTGAGTCTGACACTGTCACTGGGCCTTCTTGACACAATTCATAAATAAAAAAATTAATGTGCTTGTGTATTTCTAAATGAAGATTACAGTGATATTTAATTGGAATGTGATTCAGTCATACAAAGAAACATTCAAGTTTTCTTTACAAAATTCTCATTTTTTTACTTTATTAGTACTGCAGGTACTTATTCCTTAACTTTTTAACACAAATTAGAAGTCGGCAAAGTGTGTCAGAAATACGACAACAGCATTCAGTAGCATTTGGAATATATAACCTAAATTGTAAATACTTCCAAGGATTATATGTAATTTTGTGGTAGGTATGAATTTGATCGAAAATCTTGTTAATTGTCTAAAAATCACAAATTTTTTTATTATTATCGACCAAAAATATGTTAATAAACCTTTTAATTAAGAAATTAGTTAATTTGTAAAGTTCTGTCAAGTGATATGATACTCCAAATACAAATACAAAATGCGAAATTGTTGCACAGGGTAAAAATTTACTCATTTCTTTTTTGCATGTTATTCTTTACTGGGTCAATCGGAGTTAAAAGTTAAATATGTGATTGTGTAGTTATATACTGGTATCAGAGTATACCAATGAATGTTATGGGGTCACACATAAAGATTCAGCTATCTAAAATTGTAAAGACAAAAATGTTTTAATAATAAACTTAAATAAATTTTTAATGTATAATCAATGTACTATTTGGGTTAAGATTAAATTGGCTAATTTGTAACTTTTTGCTACATGCTTTAATTGTACAGTCAGTCATAAAATAGTCTTCTTAATGCGTATTATTATCTCTTGAGTAGTTTCCAACTGCTATTTTTGTAAGTATGACATTCACATTGATCATTACATTGGCTCTATATCAAAGTAAAAAACACCTGAATCGTGACCTTTATTGGCCGTACTTCAAAGCTGGTTCGACAGCCTGTCATTGTTATATCCTCAATAAACAGTAACAAGACACGTGTATTCCATGTTTTATACGTGATTTGAGATATTTATAATACGCTTCAAAGGAATTCAAAAATAACTCTTAAGTATACAAATTCACACTTAACGGGCTCCTAACTTGCTTATTGTAAAGGTAAATAGAGCTTTACCCTTTTGCAAGTTTTGTTCCCCTATTGAGAAGTGATACACCGTTTTATTATGCCATACGACGAATGTAAGTCATTCTTTTATCAGTTTCGAGTAAAGCAATGGGAGACTATGGATGGCTCATTTTGACCAGCAATTCAAAAATTTTACTTGAAGTTGGCACTGATTTCATTGTACAAGAGAATTTGATGTCAGTAAATGTGTGGACCTATCCGACAATCTGTAATGAAGTTATCACATTGTTCTTAATCAGTTAATAATAGACTACCTTTGTTGAAATAAAGAGAGGAACATAAATGTCAAATGGCTTGATAAAATTGAGTGGTAGCAACATAGAATAGGTGATCTTTCGTAGGGTGTGCAATCCGTATTTTTCTTTCTTTGATTTGGAAATCTCTCTGTTTCAAAGCATTTTAGTGAGTCGAGCCTGTTCAAGTGATTAAATGCGGTATATATGATGAAAGTATACTGGTTAGCTTAGCTGTCGAAAACACTTCACATGAGAAATACTCTGAACATACAACGCGATGATAATCGATAATTCAGTAGTAGTTATAATAATAATATTAGTAATAGTTATTTATAAAGCACAGTAATTGGTAATTGCACAGTCTAGTGATACTCAGATCAGAAGTTACGATAAAAAATATTGAAATAATTACGGATACAGTGCAAAAGGATTGCTATCATTTAAACAATAAAAATACACAGAATAACGACGAAGTACTAAGAGATAACAGGAAGAGATAAGTTTTCTTTTTGGATTTAAACAGCTGTTGATTGGTAGATGATTGAATGTCTAATGGCAAATCATTGAAAAAGAGAAGGCGCTACAAATGAGAAGGATCTGTCCCGAAGTGGATGTGCTTAGTTTTACGAATGGCAATAGTGGTGAATGATGAGCGTCTGGTGGACAGAACAGGTTTGTGGATAGTGATGGCATTCTGAAGGTAGAGTGGGGATTGGCCATGGATACATTTGTGTGTGAAAAGGATTTTAAACATTATGTGGAACTTTATAGATTGCCACTGGAGGTGTAGGAGAACCGCGGAGATGTGTTGACGATGAGAGGTGGGGGAAATAAGCCGGGCTGTAGCATTTTTTGAAGGTGAGAGATTTCGTGGGCTGGGAGATTGAACAGAAGGGCATTGCAGTTATCGAGGCGAGATGTTATGAAGAAGTAAATGAGATCAGCAGATGACTTAAGGGTTAGGTATTTGGAGGCGGATTTGATATTTCTGAGATAATAGTAACTGGATTTCAAAACTTGCGAAACGTGATTGTGAAATGTTTAATTAGAGTAAAAAATTTCACCTAGATCCTTCACAGAATCAGATAGATAAACAGTGGTACCGAGGAAGTTTATTGAAATTCCATGAACAGGACGATTGCGAAATTTGGAAGATTACCAAGGGCTCAGTTTTATGTGGACTGATATCAAGTTTGTTGGCTGGCATTCAGCTTGCGATCTCTTCAAGGCAAAGTTGAATCTCCACAATGGAGTTTTGTAGGACTAGAGAATCATCTGAATCAACTAGGAGCCAGAGTTGTGTGTCATTGGCATAGAAATGGTAGGAAAGACCGTGTTTAGGGGTAACATTACGTAGAGGCGTCGTGTATGTGGTATAGAGAAGTGGCAGAAGGACAGAGCCTTGAGGAACACCATAGCGTATAGACTGAGGTCTAGAAGAGTGAGATCCAACTGAAACCACAAAAGATTGATTTGTCAGATAAGATTCAATCCAATTAAGAGCGAGACCAGAGATACCAAAATAGCTAGATAGACGGTTGAGAGGTATGGAGTGATCGATTGTATCGAATGGAGAAGGAAGACACCCTGTTTAGTAGGCCTCGGTGATCCACAGTTATCAAAATGTATAGATATTTATGATGTGAATTCTAGGAGATAATAGCCCAGAAATATTGACAAAAGAAAATCCATAGTGGTTGTTCGTGGATTGAGAATAGTATAAAGGAGGGTTGCCGTGTTTATCTAATTGATAGTAAGTAGAAATATAAAGGACTATACCTTTTTTATAGAATAACTAATTTTATTGATCACAAGCTTTCGCATCAATATTAGGCATCATCAGGTGATCACCTGATGCCTGATTTCACGATATTGGCATTGTACATCTGTTGGTTGTTATCTAGTCCTGTAAATCTGAGGTTATGGGTTTATATATGATTACACGTATCTGCACTAAAAGCAGACCAATGAAACATAGCCACAGTGTGATGCTTGCTGATTTCTAAATGAGTGATTGCTCAGCAAAGGGGAAAGTTTCTGAGTTCAGAGCCACCTTTAGTAAAGGAGTAAAACATTTTAGCGCCAGAAATAATCATGATTTTATGCCATTTTTTTTTCATGATTAGTAATCATTATGAGAAAATCATCACACTACTTGACTGAAAGTGACTTTTACTTATCTGCCTTGTCACCTAACCTAAGGGCCACAGTTAACATATTTTAATAATGAGGCAAAACAGGGGGCCCAGCATTTGACCTGCCAGTGCTGAGTTTCTTATTCCCCTGTAGATGATAGTAGATGTATCAAACCGTGCCAATTTCATAAGTACAGGTGTCAATAGTGATGTATTTCATGTTTTTTTTTAAGGTGATCTGCTACCTGCTGATGGCATTCTAATTCAAAGTAATGATTTAAAAATTGACGAAAGTTCGTTAACCGGAGAATCAGATCATGTTAAAAAAAGCGAAAATTCCAATCCATTACTATTATCAGGTAGGTTCATAATTAGTATTTCTACAGGTAAACCAATAAATATCTGTTATTCAAGTAAACTGTGATGCCAAGAAATTAGTGTCATATATAAATGTAAGTTCATAGCTCCCAGTCTATTATGGATGTTTGCTGAGAAAGATAAATATAAAGTACAACATCCATAGACTTCAAGTATCAGCCAGAGGGGGCAGCTGGCGTAGTGGTTAGAGCGTTTAATTTGAATCCAGGGGTCCCTGGTTCAAATCCCGCTCTGACCTGTATACTAACCGTGGCTTTTTTCGGGCTGAAAATGCTTTAAACCCCATTGCCCATGGGGGTCTGGGTAGCCCTTGCAGTGCGGTTCTGTTAGGGCTTTTTTCCTCTGACGTTTGCTGTGCTTCAGATGCTCTATATGTGCTCTCTATGTCGCTTACCTCCCAGCTATGTCATGACCTATCATAGACTTAGCTGAGTGTGCGACATATGTAGTTCATATGTAGACCTTAAGAACCAAAGGCGTGAATGGAAAAAGGTCAATTGTCTATCCAGACTCGGTGGGTTTTTCACACTAGGTGTTTTTCTCCCACCCCATATAAGTGAGGCTAATCAGATTGTCATGTTAACCACATGAATAGGCTAGCATTGTAAAGGGCCTATGATGGCCTATCACAACGATTACTTCTATAAACACATACATACATACATACATACACATACATCGGCCAACAAAGGTTTTTACATGCGGTTTACAAAGAATGTTTCTGGCAGCTTTACAGCGGATATACATTACCTTCGATATGTAAAAAATGAAATAAAGCGTCTACCCAGTGGAGCCATGTGTTTACTCCAGCAATCAGAAATAAACAATTTGCTGAATATGGTTTCAAACCCACGACCGTTTGGTTGTGATTCCCGAGCTCTTGCCACGCGACTATCTGCTTGAAGTAATTTTGCCCGTACTTATTTATCCAATGTATATACATTGCCACAAGAAAAGTTTCACGGGCAATTTATCCACACACTACACAGCACTGTCTTTTGCCAGTTAAAAGTAGCAGTAATGTGATATTAGAAGAGGAGAGGTTAAAATTACGATAACTGATTTTGGTTCAGTGTGGTATTTTGAAATGATCATTGAATCAGTTATGATATAATTATCGTCGTAGCAGAATTCTTATTCTTTTTATGTATTTAGGCACTTTTCTGATATGTTGCGCTGTTGGTACATTGTATTATTGTCTTTGCATACCGTATTATCAAAGCCACATGAAAAACATAGTAGGAAATAAAATGACCCATTTTGGCATTCAAATCACATGCTTTGGCAATGAAAAGTTCGTGGAGTCATAATACAAAAAATATTCCTTGATCAGTGTTTCGATATCTCGTGAGTATGTCATGAGTTAATGACTGTCTGGCACGGAGCGCACCAATGTACACAGGGACACACGTTATGGAGGGCAGCGGGAAGATGGTCATCTCAGCTGTGGGTGTCTACTCGCAAACCGGGCTTATCTTCGCTCTGCTCGGAGCATCTAAATCAGAAGAAGACAAAAATAAAAAGAAGAAAAATAAAAAGGGTGACCCGGAAGCAGGTGGGTGCCAGGTGCCTCTTGTCTGATTGCTTTCTTTTATGTTTATTGTAGAAGTGTTTTCCCTAGAAAACATAAACCATTTAATATACAAGTTTATTCTTTTTTAACTGCTTTTTATGTAATATTGAGGTTTTATACATTTTACTATATATGCTCAGAGAAAAAAAGTTAAGCCCCACCCTATATATTTTTCCACAGGGTATATAAATTTACAATCTATAACAGATATTAGTGTTAATATGCATTAGACATTACTAGGCACACTTTTTAGGCTACAAAGTGTGAAGCCTATGTAACATGTAAGCTCACAACAGGACCATGACTTCAAATAAAAGTTTTCAAAATGTCAGTTTGCATTCTCCCAGGTCAGTTTTGCTTTATGCATAAAAAAGTAAACACAGTTCATTATTCTCACACCATATTTATTCTAGAGCGTGTAGTAACGACTATGGCTCGCAGAAAATTATCGATAGGACAAAGATGGCGAATTATAGGATGAAGGACACTGGCATGTCTAACCGTGCGATGAGTTGTGAGTTGGGTTATGATCGCCGTGTTATTGATAGACTGATGACCAAGTAGAGAGAGACTGGTGACGTAATAGATCCAAGAAAACAAATGCATGTGATGAGAGACACCTTGGAAGACTCGTGTTAAGATGTTTTGCAAGTCATAATGCCTTACGATCCATATGGCAGATACATGGTCCAATCTCTACAAGGATGTATGCAGTCGGCTGTGGAATCTTGGTTATCGTGATAGACGACCAGTACGAAGAATTCAACTCAAACGGCTTCACAAAAGGGAGTGGGGTATGCACCGGCAATATTGGGACCTCTGCACATGGAGGAAGGGTCACGTCTCAGACAAAAATCGCCTTCTTCAGCATGCGGATGACCATAGTATTTGAGTTTGGAGGCAACGTGAAGCAGCTTTTGCACTAAAGAACAACAGCGAAGAGGTTCTATTTGGCGGAAGGTCCATAATCATTTGGGGTTCCATGTCTTATGACTGTAATTCAAACGTTCAGACAATTTGAGGTGCACTAACTGACCAAAGATACCATAACGAAATCCTCGAAAATGTAGTGGTGCCACATTTCGATGAACATGTGCTTATTTATGTCCAGTTGTTATGGATGACAATGCAGGACCCTACAGATCTTGTGCAGTTATCAAGTTTCTGTGTAACAACGCCATTACCACTCCACCAACCAAGCAAGAAGTCCTGAACTCAGTCCCATTGAGCATATCTTGGATATGATTGGTTGAAAAGGCATTCGGAGTAATCCACCAAGACAAGATTTTGCGAATTAGAGGTGACACAACACAAGGAATGGCGTAGGCTCCCCATGACAGAGATTCAGCACCTAATCTCTAGGATTAAGAGAAGGGTTCTTGCCGTCCTGAATACTCGTGGTGGCTACACGAAATACTGACATTAATGTACATTTTCATGAACATTGGGTTCTATTTGAAGATTTTTGTGCATAATTTGTAACCTGGTTCTCTGTAGCCAACAAGTTTGAAAACCTTCAATCTTACTAAAAATGATCAATTAAAAAATTATTTAAAAAATGCCACATAACCCCTATATTTGCTTGATTTCATAGGTATCATAAACCTGTAAAATGCATAATGAAGCACAGAAATATCTAGATGCTAGTGATATTACTAAAAGGTGACATTTATGCTAAAATAAGTACAGTGAAATATAGGGTGGGGCTTAAACTTTTTCCTTAAGTATATTTCACTATCACCATACAGGCCTAGACTATTCACAGTGTTTACTGATGTGTGTTTGAAAGCTAACCTAATAAGTACCCTTCAATCAAATATATTTCATTTAATCTTCATTCCATGTTCATTTTAACATTTTTTCTCTATGTAATCAGAGTTAATTTATCAGGATTTTCTACCAAATGCTTAAATGCTTTGCACACCCCGTTCCCATCGCTTTGTCAACACATATTGGCAGTCTAATTGACTATATTAAACACAGATCTTTGCTGGAACTCACTTTATGCAATTATTAAATTGTTTCCGATTCATATTTAATAAGACTGTCATCAGAAATTACACTGATATATTACTGGCTTTTTCCTAATCACTGTTTATAATTTGGTGGAATACAACCTATTTACATCAGTATAAGGTATTGCAACTGTTTACACACACCGACTACATTTCACTTCCAAATAGGTCATGTGCAACAATCGAGTTACATTTATCAACTATTTCCAGTATTACTGAAACGTCGTTATTATTTAATCTCGTGATTTTTATACTGTTTACCGAGAAACTCCATTACGAGTCAGGTAAATTGCACAATACGCGCATAAAGACCTGTCCACCATTCGACACATTCGCCCAAATGTGCATTTAACCCACCCGCATTCACGCTTTTAGGCACAGCCGATGCAACGCCCGTCGCCCCACATTCTGTACCACGTAAGTCCCCCGTTTTCTATATGTACATGCACATCATACAAATTACGGCTTCCCCATTGATGTTTAGCTTTTTTTCAGTTTTGTTCATTGTAATATTATGTTCTTTTTTGGTCTTTCTTACAGTCAAACACTTGTCGCAAAGTAACCTGCCTATGTGATCATATTTTTAGGAATATTTTCCTCTTTAAATTCAGTTCACCCGAAGAGGCTATCATGCATTCTTCAAATTTTACCGTTATATTATAATTGATTTTCAAAAATATTCCAACCCAATTTTACCAATTTGCTTCCAAAATATGTCTATCAGGAAGCATGATTAGTTATTTTTTAACCTTTTGACTGTTGGAAAACAATGTTCCCGAATGATATGTTAAATATTTCACACCTGATTTGCATGTTTCAATGAATAAATAATTGCATGCTTTTACTGTGTGAAATGGCCACATAGTTTAGATACTGACGTCATTATCCAACTTTCCAACCCACCTGTCAAACAAACATTTTTCTTAATGAGATAGAAGTGCTAACAGGTGTACTTCATCCACTGTACTTAGTCAGGATTAAGGAAATGAATCACGGGAGCCCACATCCTGGGATTCCAAGAATTTCTTTAAATATATTTGATCTCCACATCCTGTATTACTTTTTAAATAATTACGAAAATTCCGATAAAAAATAAATATTTTTATTTATTTTCAAAGTTATTTTTCGAGTTAAGGGGCAGGTAGGTTAGTGGTTAAGGCATTTGGCTTTGAATACAGAGGACCCTGGTTCAAGCCAGTATTACTACCTGTGGTCGAATGCCGTGAAAGTTTAAGGGAAGGAAATACCAAATGATGGACACTGTTCTGGCATTGTTCCTTATGCGTCTCCTTCATTTTCTCTCAAGTTTCAATCCCGGAATTAGCATCTCTCTTTCCCACTGTCATACCCCGTGATGTTGATATTTTGGAGAGACAGTATCCGAATACAAGTTTCACGCCTAGAATTTCTGAGAGTGTCTGTCAGAATTCTTAAGACCAGAATTACGATACTCACCACATTTTGTTCCCCTAAAACATTTAAAAGTGAACTGTAGCATTTCATTACTGCATTAATGGCTGCAACACCATATACTACTTGGATCCTGTATAGGTATTATGATATATTGTTTTTTCCCATGTATCATAGATCATAGCTGGTGGGGTGATCTTTATTTCTGTTGCTTACTCGATGGCAACAAGTGAAAAACTTATAATACCAGAGACTATGCTTGACTCCTATCACAGACCAGCCATTCCTGATATAACCAACAGTTGGCTAACCGTATATGGCTTAGCGTGCAATATATGAATATATCCTCCATTGAAATGAAAGCAAATGCTTGGAGGCATAGCGGGTAAGCGACGTTAATCACAGTTTTCTATGCTGTTCGCGCTATATTCCTGCCCCAGCCCAGAGCTAAACACTAGTAATCTCACACATGTCTGTTCCCACAATGGCAAGCGATGTTTATTTCAGTAGCCAAGATTGTGTACCTCAAGGGGTTGTTCAACGTTTCAACAAAGTGTTTGCAGAGATCCCTATAAATATGTATGTTATAACCATTCTCTACATCGGATTTGTCATAGTTTAGGGGATTTTTCATTGAAAAGGCATGGGACCTATAATATATGCAACCTGAGTAATTTTCATTTGTTTATTTATTCATTGAAAGGCAATATGTACTGTATCGGCCTGCGTAAATACTCAAATATATGGAGGAGCAAAGAAACCCAAAAATGAAGACCATAAATGTGACAGAGTTGTTTCTAACCTAAGAGTGAGAAATCGACGTCGCGATGCCGATTTTTAACAGTTCCGGGTACCTTTCACAACCACACAATGACAAGATAGCATGGTGTAGAGAATATCTTTAGTGGATGTAAGTTACATACTTCAACCTGTGGACAGATCTCGTTCCTGCCTTAATGTTCATGATGGTTGTTGCATAGAGTGTGGTGTCTTGATAAAAGATTGGCAGAGTGAAATGTTGTAAAAAAATGACATATCAATATCATTTCATAAGCTAATCTGAACAAATGCTTTGGTAATCTATTTTAGTTCATCATGCATCCGTCAGATGTTTAATATTTAGATGAGGGTTTTGAGGCTTATTGCCCTATTTTGTTTTTATTTTTATCTTGCAACACTTCTTTTAGAGTTCTTTTTGATATTTGATCAAAGCATTCTCAATTACTTCATACAAGGTTTTTCATTGTACATTTTTCACTGTCTTCGTTCAGTTTTATTTTCTTGTATTTGATCTATTTTTTGGTGTAATTTGCTTTTTTAATTTTTTCTTTTTGTTTTTTTTGACTATTCAGTTGAGCTTCATGATGCATCTTAAGCCTCTTGTTACTAGAAAATCTTCTTAAAAAACTTTCCTGCAGGGTTGTCATTTGGCAAAATTTCTCTGTGGATCTACTTGATTTATATGTGTTAAATGATTTATTATAAGAAGCAAGCCAAGATACTGATTATATATCGGGTTTATTTTTATCAGAAGAATTTATTCATAGCGATCCTAGTGTGGTGTGATTGTTAGAGAATCGATGAATTTATTGGTCTGAGAGCATAGAGAAAACATTTGTTCCAATGCTCTTGATTCAGCCTTTAGTTGTTCAGTATTTTATAGAAATACAAGTCTTGGATAATATTGAAGGAAGAACTTTCATTGCCTTATATAATGGTTGTTACTCACCTGAACTGTTTCATCTAAACTCGTTAATTTCCAGTTTTTTCCAGCTAAAAGGGTTCTTGCGATTATTAGCAGACTATGATTTTTCTCATCGCGAGTTTTTATCTGCCACGCTGATGGGTGTGTGGCTGTCGCGAAATTAAGAGAATTGAATCGATTCATGTATCCACGCAGAAGGTCATGCTAACCGTATGTGGGGTAATATATGTTATCATTCGTACAGGAATAGAACGCAGTTAAGCACAATGTACATAATTTGTTTTTGCTACATCGTCGACATTAAATCAATATAGTATGAATAAAAATCTTATCGAAGATTTACGCTTAGGGAGGAGTCATTCGCGAGACTTCCTTGGGTTGTTAAACATAAGCGCGTCAATTTTTATGCATGTTGCGTGTTGCTACCAACCATTCTGTTCCTCAGCTTCGGAAGGGAGGTAATACGTTGACTTGTCAGGCATTTCACGTACCCGAAAATTGAACTATAGAACATATACTTTTGAATATGGCACGGCTACTCAACTCAACCACTTGTTGGTCCTCCCAGACCTTTTATGGAAAATGGAATAAATCTGTTGAGTAACATGGAAGAAGGCCTGTATGTTCTCCAATATGACACTACGCCTTGTACTCAGCCGTGTATGTACCTATTACGATGTTCGGGCCAAACCGTTGGATATTGACGTCAAACTAGATTAACGCCACTGAACATTGTTTATCCGCTTTGTTTTACGAAAGACCATGTGTATATTACCATTGAACCTCCGTGCACAATATTTGTTTGTAATTAAATATTATCATATAGATAGTTAGTACTACATCAGCCACCGTTTCCTAACTAGGTCTCTAAGAAGCAATTTGGTCTACTGCATACTATAGTCCATGTAACCTTATCGTACCCTACAGGCCACTTTTTTTCTTTATACATTGGTAATCTTACAGGCTTTTTTGTTTCGTTCATTTATCTACGAAATTACGAACGTGGTTACTTCTCGTCACTCCATTTTTCAAAATTCAGGCTGATGTACTAATCACTCACTCTAAGCTAACGTCTTGTGTCCTAATAGCTCAACGTTTTCGTTGACCAATGTAAAATTGATCTCTAGTTAATTTTAGGTTTTGTGTTTCGTTTTCATCAGCCTTTCACCCACTTACTTAAAGTTTGCCAAAAAGAACCGTGTGGGTTCGTGATATCTGCTTTACAGTGACAATTAAGTCGGCGAAATATTCACTAGAAATCCAGAAGTAACCACGAGTTATTCTTGTGCGGCATCTGACTGTTGCTTCCAGTGACATTGAACTTTCTGTTTCAGTTTTGTATGCGTAGTGTTTAGAGAATGTGTTCCCTCCTCACTTCTTTCACGTAGTTTGTTTTCACAATTATTTCTTCCCGTTAGATTCGTTCGTATTTTGTGCTGCTTTTACACCTAAATCGTCACTGAAAAGATTAGAGCGAACATTTTGAGGAAATTAGTTATTGTTTAATTCATCCCAAACCTTTAATACCCACACGTTATATGACTAATTGGCTTGTTTATAAGTGTCTTAATTTGATTCAACTTATCTAAAATGTTCACCAAGTAAAAATTTCTTATGGGCGTATATAATTCCTACAGCGAATATGACCATCTTGGCAGCCTGGTAGTTTGTGTTTGTCCATGTATGTTGCCTACCCTTCCTAACATTGCAACCTTTTTGTTCATTCACATGTCATATGTTTTTACCCATTAGTGCTGTCCAACGAAGGCTTAGCCATATCGGCGGGTACGTCTAACCTTGTCATTTAATCATTCACGCTTGCTGTTACCTTCCCTGCCTTTAGAACTCACGGCCGGTTTAGCATGAACCGCCTCAGTGCGAGCTCAATCTTTCTGTAGCATGCGTCTATCTACCTTTAGTTCAACTCACTAAAATTCTACGTTGTGTATGATTAACTATGCTATCAATCAAACCAATTCATGCATATGTCTAAAGCCTTCGGGGTTAATGAAACGAATATTTCATTTAAATTTATACCCATTTAATATTGTTCACTGCAATAAATTTATCACAGACAAATGTCGTAAATGACTTCGAGAACCCTATCGATATGAATTCCAAGAATTAAACGCGATGCGGTTATGTAATATATTTCAATTCCTAAACAATTCCTTCACGGCATTGAATTATCATGCATGACATGTTATCGATTAATGCAACATATCAGGGTGAAAGGATCATGGTGGAAGAGTAATGAAATATGGGACATCATTGTGTTTTAGTTGCTCTAACAGTTTTTCCGATAACTTTTCGTGATTACATTATGG
Organism: Epimenia babai; assembly: GCA_011762755.2. Classification (NCBI taxonomy): domain Eukaryota; kingdom Metazoa; phylum Mollusca; class Solenogastres; order Cavibelonia; family Epimeniidae; genus Epimenia; species Epimenia babai. The sequence goes on from WURV02014692.1 coordinate 19,842, forward strand.
ACCAATAATACAAATATACCCGCTATTGTCAGAAGCCAGCTTGCAAACTGCTTTACTCATTTAACATGCCAATAAATGGCATTTGCAAATAACACATTGTTGATAGTGCAAATAATAAGCTGAGATAATTTAGTGAATCTGCTTCTGTCTATTAAGTTTGTGAACGCATCACTCAGGTTTGGACTGGTTCTGTCATCTGTTGCTTGCCCCACTAGTATCTTCTAATACAAATCAATCTTTGCCTACTTTATCTGCCTGCATTAGATGTCATCCTTGTCATTATAAATACCATTTTACTATCGTCTGGATCATATTTTTATAGAGATATAACATCATTTTTTTTTCGGTTAATAAATCATAGAGAATAAGTCTCTAAAACAAATAAATGTGTGTAGTTACAATATACTATTAAAACAAGAGAAATGCAGAGCAAAACCTCGCCTGTGGTAGAGTCCTAAACCATGACGTTAGGATAATTGGCTGATGGTCTATACCACTGAAGTAGAGTTGGTAGAGCTCCTGCCAGTCTATCTAGCTATCATAGCTTGGGGGGCCCCATTAGAGGCGAGGTCTTTTTGTGCATTTCTCTTTTTATTTAGGAACCGCAATGGCTATTAATGATATTCTCAGTATGCATTGATTATATATTCGCAGTACAAATTAATGATATTCTCGGTACACATTAATGATATTCTCGGTACACATTAATGATATTCTTAGTACACATAATGATATTCTCAGTACTTATGAGATTCGCAGTATATATGAATCATATTTGTAGTACGAATTAATGATACACTTTAATGATATTTGCAATAAGCATTGATGAAATTCTTTAGTATACATTGATGATATTCTCAATATATACTAAAGATATTAGCAGCATGCATTAATGATATTCGCAGTATGCATTAATGATATTCGCAGCATGCATTAATGATATTCGCAGTACGCATTGATGAAATTTTCTGTATGCATTAATGATATTTTCCGTAAGGATTAATGATATTCGCAATAGGCATGAACGATGTTAGCAGTACGCAGATATGCGTAACTTAGTTACGCAAACTAAGCTTGTCATTGATTATTGATGAGTCTCTGGCAAATGTACATTATACTGTATTAGTTTTAACCAATAGCTGCATAGTTCCACAACAGCACCAACTACCATGGCATGATATTATACGTTTGATAATACACCTTCATGAAAAACATGAACAAGAAAGGTTCATGGGGAAGTCGCTAAAGGTCACGCCCATTATGTATGTTATTACGAGTATTCTCTGAGTTAACACTATTGACGACCACGCATCTATACAGAGGTTCCTCTGGCGCCCTACATAATTTTCACAATACCACTGAAGCACACACTAAAGCGGCTTGGTATAATGGTAATTGTTGGGTCGATTCCAGCAGCGATTCCAGCAGCGATTTCAGCAGCGATTCCAGCCGCGATGTATTGCTCATTGCCCAGAAATGTCACCCTAGGCTGACAGGTATCGGCCGCGTAAACTTTGTTTCCGGATATTGCTGCATATCCAAACATACATTGATAACTGTTTTTCGGTATTCGAATAATTCACCGATCCGGTGAAATGGACATTGGCCAATCATATCGCTGGTAGTAGAATCATTCTCCCGCATCAGTAACATAAATTAAATCTATTTATGCGGCGATATCAATGCAAGGAATTTATGTAGGTAAATAATTTTTATGGAACATAGTATCATTGCAAATACACCGCCACTGCACGTGAGCAGTGATTATGGCGGTATGTAAATGATGTCAAATCACGATATAGTCCATTTTGAATATTTTTAGCTTATTATAGTAGTTATTTTCTATTATAAAATGCGTATTTTAGCCTATTATTTTCAGCGCATGTCACGGTATATCCCAATAGTACACGATCTATAAAACTACAGTTGTCTCAGAATGCGACATTGGCAGAACATCGACTCTGGCATCTATTTTTATCAATACTCTAGTATATTGAAAACGGCAAACTGCACTCATTATAGCCATATATTAACAATAAAATTTATAATAAATATCATAGAATCCCAGACAACCCTTTATATGAACAATTTTACCGATTAGAATAACAAAAAACAACAAAGGCAACCATAAAAAGCCAGCTACAGGGTCATGAGATGAAAATTCTATATATTTTGAATATCATTTTAAAAAATATGGATATTTCTCATTTACATCTACACCCTCTATATGTTATTGCCATTAGTTACCCAATAGGAACTGTTGCTCATGCAGCTACGCAGTGGCCAATTAAGGGAACCTGTCTTTATATAGCCGATATGAATAACTAAACCCTTTAAAGATGGGACAACTTTTAGGCCACTGAAAAAAATTAGGTGACTATTTTATGTTTTTCATGTCCGAGGTTACGTTATTTAAAAACATGAATAAAAAAATATTCTCAATACAATGGGATTAGAGCCTATCAGCTATTTTGGTTAACCACCTCTTAGATCTATGTATATACACAAGTACGGACATACAATATACGTGTATATACTGGCATCACTTTCAAAATTGTCACAAATGACAGTGAAAATAGAATAAAACCTGTTGTCTGAGGGTTGTTTTGTAATATTATAACATAAGAAGGCGTGGGAAGAGTTCAAAATAGTTTTGTCGCGAGTAAAAAACAAAGAATCAAGTTTTTATATGATAGGAATGGAGTTACAAACATTGCTGTTACTGAATGACCGAGCTGTCTGTAGAAATACCACTCACTCCAGACTTGAAATGTCGGTGACTTCCTGTTTCATCCAATCCTGTTTCATCCAATGCAATTAAGGACAGATTATGACACCTAAAAATTCCTGTTTCATCCAACGATTTTTGCGGCAAAAACCACGCTTAAAATCTTGTCCTGTTTCGTCCAGTGCCAAATAACAATGGGAGCGTGTTTTGACGCCTCTGGTCATTGGAGTTAAATAAATTAGACGAAACAGGGATTGTGTATCAAAATGAGGCGAATCAAGTTAGGTGAATACAAAAGTAAAAAACTTTTATTTGATATATCAGCATGTAATTTCAAGAGTAATGGACTAGTATTCATATAACCATGTAAACAATTAAAGGGGTCATGCAAAAAATATTTTAAAGTGCAATATTCGATATGAATGATCCATTAATTATACAAAAACTTACAGAATGGGTTTCATATTTTTATGTTGATATGTTTGATAATAATTTATTATGATAATAAAATGTTTGTCTTTACAACTGTTCTTCTAGGTGTAAAATGTCTCCAACCAATTCAAGAAATTTGCTCAGGTCGATATCACCGACTTCGAGTTTTACTTTGATACTCTCAAGGCGCTGTCCCAGTGTCACATATTTTCGCCGTTTTGCTGCTTTTGGCTGGCAGACATCGCTTTGTAGAAGCCTGATCCTCGTATCGACCTCATCCTCATCCCCATATAGACAAAACAAACTCAACCCTCGGGACCCAGAGGTATGTAAAAGGAGGTGTCAGGGGAAAGTCTTTTATCTTTTCCATCGGATGAAATAGGATCAGATTGGCCGAAACAGGACAACACCTTTTGGGGTGGTAAATTTGTTAGACGAAACAGGAATTGTTAGGTGTTACTAATTGGATTGGATGAAACAGGATTAGACGAA
>WURV02014803.1:0-23489 GCA_011762755.2 Epimenia babai
TTAAGTATTATATTTAAATTATATTTAAAAATTACTCAGTTATGCAGCAAAAGAAGCAACTTATTTCTGCAAAGACACACACATATATATATATATATATATATATATATATGAATATAATTCAGTTATACAGCAAAAGAGGCAACTTATTTCTGCAAAGACACACATACACATACACGCACGCACGCACACCCACACCCACACACACACACACCCACACCCACCCACACACACACACACACACACACACACACACACACACACACACCCACACACACCCACCCACCCACACCCACACATACACACACTATAATATATAGGATGAATATGAAGGAGCGAAGGAGCATAGCAATGGTATGTTTATGTTTATGTTCTTACTAATCTATTCGATTTATTCAATATGACCTCCTTCGTGGTGAGATATGAATTTACAATAAAATCATGTATCAATATTAAAAGTACCACCCCAAACGAGATATACTAAACCCATGGCGGCACATTCGTTGTTGTCTGCACGAATTGCCTTCATGTCGCGACGTACGTTGATGTAGGCATCGGAAGAGGTGTCGAAGAACCTGCAGCTGATGAAGATCATGCTGTACGGAACGGAGGGTCAGGAACCCCAGATGGAAGCTGTGGCCCAGCTGGCCCAGGAGATCTACAGTCATATGATCATTCTGACCCTCATCACCAACCTCCAAAAGATCGACTTCGAGGTGGATAATTATCTATTATTTATTTTCGCCCCTCACTCCATATTGGTTCACCAATGGTTGCATGTTCGTCGATGCTGAGTTATAACTTTTCACCTAATTTCTCATTTCCATTGGACGATAACGCTAAAGATATTCATTTTTATATACTCCTGCGTTATAATTCTACCTCTATCACCCGATGAAGCGTAGATAAGATTTCACCTTTCTTTCAAATTTAAATTTTCCATTCAAAATTACTCAATTTTTCGAAAGAATATGTCAATCTGTTAGTTTCCATGGCCGACTTGTATGGTAAAGGTAAAGTACAACATTTATGGACCACGGGTATCAGCCAATGCTCTCAAATGCGGTTTAAAGTGAATGTTTATAGCAGCTGTATTTAACGCAGATACAATACCTTCGACACTCGCATATATATAACCCATCAAAGATGATATCAAGTGTCTACCCATTCAAGAGGCAGGTTTACTGCTGCAATCGGGGATAAATGACTTGCTTAGGATCATCGCAGAAAAGCCACCCGGCGGGCGGTTAGGAACCCGCGGCTCTTTGTTTACGAGTCCAGTACTCCTACCACTCGAGTAACTGCTTCCCCAAGTGGGTATGGATTGGCCGAGCTTAACCCGTTGCCTGAGATATTATTAGCTCTTTACGAATGCGGTTGGCCTCATAGACACATTTGCCTGAATCGTGAAGGTGGAGCTGTGAGAGCGGTGGACTCGAATCCAGAGGTCCCTGGTTCAATTCCCCCATTTAGCCAATATACTACCTGCGGCATTTTTTCCTGGTAGAAACCTCTGTGTCACATCCGTGTGGCCATAAGGGTCTGGGCAGCCCTAACAGTTTTTTCGTGTAAAGGCTCCTTCCCTCTGATGTGGCTATGTTTCAGACGCACTCTGCGTGGTTTCTCTGGTGCTTACCTCTCCGCTATGTCATCTTCTCATTGAGAATAATCGTCAACTATCGCCACAGACTTAGCAAGTGTGCAAAACATAGGCTGTCTGTTGTTGTGTGTACCTGGCAGCGTGAATAGATGACTTTCACCCCTCTACCCGCGGTCGCGTTCCTCTCTCACGCGTTCTTCCCGTCCTGATAATTGAATCCAATCCGTTTGTGATATCAACCACAGGCTGGCTTTTCAAGGAAAAATAATTCCACAGACCATGGAGTCATCCCCAGGCCTATTGTTACATACATACAGCCTGATCGAAGAAATTTATACTGTAGATATAAATAGTCAAATTGATCGACATCCACATTGTGACCAGGGACGTAAAGATGTCGTTGCAATATTCAGCAACCTCCTTCGGCGGCAGATTGGGCAACGAATGCCCACCGTTGATCACATCTCCGACAAAGCGGAAATTCTCTTCATACTCATGAAAGGGTAAACTTAAGTTACGTTCAATTTCAAATCGACGTGTTGCCTCGGTTTATTTCAGTCTAATTCGTTTAAGGTTTCTTCTCTTCCAGTAGAGGAAGCTTATTTGGCTGATGTTCGTATTCTTTTTTCAATTTGACTAAATGATTATCGGATAAATCCAGAAATTGTATACATCCCTGGTGGCCGTTTACTCTCTTTATCACCTTCTACGATTTATCGGCGATATTTTTACCTGTATCCCACTAACGTGCCCTCTCCCTCTCCCCCGCAGGTACGAGTCGCAGGAGTGTGCCCTCAACTGCGGCATCATGTTACGCGAGTGCGCGAAATACGAAGCCCTCGCCAAGAAAATGCTCTACTCGAATGAGTTTTATAACTTCTTCGCGTACGTCGAGGTGTCCACCTTCGACATCGCCACCGACGCCTTCTCCACATTCAAAGTTCGTACGCTCACTTGGTAGCCGAGGGGGGGGGGAGCGGGGTGGCTAGTGGCTACCAGTCACGCTGTCAGTGGTCCACTTCCCGCAAACTACAAATTGTTTTTTTTTACCATTTTATCTTTGGGTCGGGTACCTTATCTTTGATCAGCCATAAGTAAGTACAAGTGAAATTTATTCATGCCAACGCAAGTAAATTTGCACTGGGAAAATATTGTATAGGGCTTCCTGGCACCTGCTACTGAGCTGCCTTTTATCAATGACTTGATGTAAAGAGAATTGCTTTCCCAGTTGACTTGTAATCAGATTACCCTCCGCGATGACTTGTAAACAAGAGTTACCTTCCCTGATAATAATGTGTTGTAAACAGAGTTACCTTCCCCCATGAATTTTTGTGAATAGAATTACTTTCCCCGATAATGTGTTGTAAACAGAGTTACCTTCCCCGATGAATTTTTGTAAATAGAATTACTTTCCCCGATAATGTGTTGTAAACAGAGTTACCTTCCCCGATGAATTTTTGTGAATAGAATTACTTTCCCCGATAATGTGTTGTAAACAGAGTTACCTTCCCCGATGAATTTTTGTGAACAGTGATTTTTAGTTGCACGTAAGTTCTATATATAAAGGTCCTACTTCACTGTTACTGCATTACTTTAATTTGGACGTGACGTGACATCAAATTTCAGGATCATTACGTTTCCCTGCCTTATTCGAGTGCCATGCGCATCTTATAGTCGAAGCTCTATAGTTGCAGGGCGATGCACTCTCAACACAATATTCGTTTTCAGAACTTTTTGCCCCTATGTATTGTTTATTATACATATTGTCTATATTTGTGTACAGAAGTCCGGATATTCCCGATATTTTGTCGCTACGTGTTGTGCATATTTGTGTTTAGAAGCTGTTGGCCGGATATTTCCAAGGTTTTGCCACTATGTGTTGTACATATATTTGGGTTTAGAAGTCATTGACCGGATATTACCAACTTTATGTTGTGCATATATTCGTGTTCAGGAGTTGTTGACCAGACACAAAATGATGAGCTCTGTGTTCCTGGAGACTAACTACGAAAAGGTCTTCTCCTCTTACCAGGCCTTACTCAATTCGGATAATTATGTCACTCGTCGCCAGGCTTTGAAGGTACGTTACTACGTTAACCCTTACCACACTGACATCTGCATATCACATGACTATTGCAATACTATTATGTGATAACAGAGTGCTAAGGGTTGATGAAAAACTATGCTTTCGCTTGTCTATCTGAGGTTCCATCAGAGGTTCCATCTGAGGTTTTTCTCCTTGCCATGACATTACTTCCCATTCTCTTGAAGCATTATCTTATTCTCTAACTGTAAACTCGCTGTCATTATTTATGTATGTATGTAGTTATAGATTAATTACCAAAATAATCGTTGTGATAGGCCATCATAGGCCCTTTACAATGCTAGCCTAGTAGTGTGGTTAACACGACAATCTGATTAGGCTCACTTATATGGGGTAGTGGAAAAACACCTAATATGAAAAACCCACCGAGTATGGGCAGACAATTGACCTTTTTCCATTCACGCCACTGATTCTAAATGTCTGCATATGAACTACATATGTAATGTCTGCATATGAACTACATATGTCGCACACTCCGCTATGTCTATGATATTATGTTTATTTACAATGAGATGACGACATAGAGATCATATAAAGAGCATCTGATGCACAGCAAACGTCAGAGGGGAAAAAGCCCCAACAGAACCGCACTGCAAGGGCTACCCAGACCCCCGTGGGCAATTAGGCTTAAAGCTTTTTCAGCCCGTAAAACGCCACAGTATACTGGTCAGAGCAGGATTTGAGGTTAATTCTGAATTCAAAGTGAAACGCTCTAACCACTACCCCAGCTGCCCCCTCGCACTCATACCGCGGAGCGTTAGTCTCCAGACAGTATGGACCTGGAAAATGGAGTAACCGAGGTACGAGCAACATTCATTCGTGTCGGAAACATCGGAGGTCGGACAGCATCGGCTACAACACCAAGCGCAGGCTGCTTGAAATTCTGGACGAGACTGTCCTGATGGATCGTGGTGAAACATGGGAGTAGATGACTAGGAAATAGACGCCTCCCAGACAGACAAAATGCCTGAGGTGAATTCTGACGGTACGGTGGCAGGAACACGCAAGGAGTACAGTCGCACTACAGTAGAGAGAGCTGCGATGGAGAGCAGGAACAGCGGGGCATGGAGGTAGAGGTGCATGAGCCATGTCCTGAGGAGAGATACACACGAACTGTGTCAGTCTTCACCCGGACCCCTAAGGGAAAGAGGAAGTGTGGGACGCCAGAGACCACCTGGAAAAAAACAGTCGAAAAGTTAGACATGCTTGTGGACGGACATCCTAGGTAGGCAGACGTGCCACAGTCGATAACGTTGCATGAAAAGGGCAGGAGAGTTGAGGTGAAACTCACTGTCCTGTCATTACAGAGCTGTTATGTCGTCATTACAATTCCGTTTTCTCAATAAGACATATTTTTTTCTATATATAATGCCAGGAACTAAGATAGATCAGGAATTAACCGTAGAACCTGTTGCTAAAATTGCAGTTGCTAGGCGAGCTGTTGCTAGACCGCCACAACTTCACAACGATGACGAATTATATCAGTAACCCGGACAACCTCAAGCTAATGATGAACATGTTGTGCGAAAAGAGCCGCAACATCCAGTTTGAAGCCTTTCACGTCTTTAAGGTGGGTTGGTTCGTGCGTTACCATAAAAGGTAATCTGGGGTTGAAGCTGACGTGGCGCAACGTAACATTCTAATATCGCACTTTCACGCTGCCCGCTTAGTGTTGTCAACTGAACGGCGTGCATCATTCCATCAGGGAAGGCAGTCCTGTAACGGATGCCAGCAAGTTCATACCTACGATATAAAAAGGGGATGTTTCGGTGCTACTTTATAATTAAATGTAGGTTGCACGTACACTATATTGCCTTGTTATACTCCTAGAATATCTTTATAATAAACCATTCCACGACAAATCTTTCTCATTATGCAAGCACGAGAATCTTGCTCATTTCCTATCATGGAAGGCGCGAGAAAAAATCCCTGGTTTGTGCCGGTTCGAACTCGCAACCTTTCCCCTGAAAGGCAACGCTTCTAACCACTACACCACTGGCGCCAACGATCATACGTTCCCAGGGCTTATTCACCTTGCATTGCCCCTGAGTAACGGTAGACCGGGCCAATGTACTGAACACACGCGCTCTGCCCAATGATACCACCTGGAGCGCGCAGTTGGTGTTGCCTGGGACTTGTACCCTTTTTCTCTTTCTGTTCTACAGGTCAATGTTAAGTCAGCTTCGCTATCAACTCAGCGTATATGTACGTTTGTATATAATCACATAAATGCATATAAAATCTCCTCGGGTGAGTCGGAAGTAATCAGTGTAGTAGCTACTTATAGCCGGGTCTTCTCGTTTCAGGTGTTCGTCGCAAACCCTCACAAACCAAAGGCCATCAACGATATACTTCTGCGTAATAAAAGAAAACTCGTCGAATTCTTAGAGAATTTCCACACGGATCGGTCGGAGGACGAACAATTCAACGACGAAAAAGCGTACTTGGTGAAGCAGATACGCGAGCTCAAAAGCGACACGTGATCGAAGCCGTCGTTCTTTCCCTCGATTGTTGTTTGTTGTCTTCATGTCGACGCGTCGCCAACCATCTCAGCGCATTCGTCAGCTACATAACGTTTCCCCCTACCCCTCGGGCCCCCGCGGGCCCCCGCGGCTCGCCAGCCAACGAGTCGCTCGCTTCTTTCACGACTTATTCCCCGATTCCTCCGCTGCGTCTGTACGGTTTCGGGTCGTTGCATTCATCGCGTGTCGCTCGACGAAAAGTAGCGCTGGTTTATAGCGTAGCGATACAATGGAACCTCCGGTATATCACGATTATTTATTTTTTTTTTAATAATGGACGTATTACCCATTCAGCTTTGCCGTGATGCGTTATGAATGTGTATGAGCGATAGGTAGATTCAGATTTTGTAGGAACTCCCATCACTGATAGGTCATTGTTGCTGTTTTGCTGTTATTGTTTGGAGAATAAATATTGGCCGCAGTTGGTGTATAGGAAATAAATATTGGCTGCAGTTGCTGTATAGGGAATAAATATTGGCTGCAGTTGGTGTATAGGGCATAAATATTGGCTGCAGTTGCTGTATAGGGAATGAATATTGGCTGCAGTTGGTGTATAGGGAATAAATATTGGCTGCAGTTGCTGTATAGGGAATAAATATTGGCTGCAGTTGTTGTATAGGGAATAAATATTGGTTGCAGTTGTATAGGGAATAAATATTGGCTGCAGTTGTATAGGGAATAAATATTGGCTGCAGTTGTATAGGGAATAAATATTGGCTGCAGTTGGTGATTGGTGTATAAATTGTTGCTGCAGTTGTATAGAGAATTGAAATTGTGGCTCCAGTTGGTGAATGGGGAATAAGTTGTGGCTGTAGTTGTTAGATAGGAAATAAGTTGTGTCCGCATTTATTGTTTAAGGAATAAGTTCTGGCTTCTGTTATTTGTATAGAAAATAAATTATGACTGCAGTTAGTTTTTTTGGAATAAGTTATGCCAGCTGTTTTCGAGTGGCATATAGTTGAAATTATGATTATGTCAGATATACGAAGATACTAAAGGATGGTCGATAAATCCAGTCTCCATATTTCATTATACTTCAATCGTGCATTCCAGCACCCATGCATCAGTTGTGATGGTGAGTTTAATGGGTAAATGGATTGTAATAGTGCGTTAACGGCGTAATATGACGTGAAGTGACTTATGGACGAGCCCCGCGGACGTACCAGCTGGATAAAGTACAAAATCTCGATTCTTAGTGGTCAAGTTAGCCAGACAAATAATCGTAGAATTGGGGGATGGGGAGGGTAGCAGAGGGAGAGAATGACGCTGGGGGAAAATATGTTTGTATCATAATAATAATTTTGTCATTATTTAAGAGTACACGGCATACTTAGTGTCCTCATGATGTGTCTGTTCTCTCCTTATCGTGCTTGGTATGCCATATATTACGCACGCCCAAATTTGAGTACCTCTGTATATCATGTAAATTATTATGGCGGAGTATTCTCCCCTTGCACGCTCGCTAACGTGCCAATAAAGATACGTACTTTGGCGGAAATTCGATGTAAACCGGAGACGTCTTTACGCCTGCGTCGAAAATAGTAGTATAATGGTCAGACATTACAGACCCCTGTACCGCTTATTATTACGTTGTACCACCTCTTCGAATCACCTGAAAATCTGCGTTTTACCTCGAAACAAATGCTCATCAACGGAAGCGTCTCGCGGAATTTACGACGTCATCATTGGTTCGATATAGTTTGCCAGCCTATTCGTTTTTTTTCATATTTAGGAAGAGATAATGGACCGAGGAAGCCACATCTGGTGAATATGGGGAGTGTAGTCAATGAGTTTAAGGCCACATTTATGCAGCGCAGCCATTGCATCGGCTCGTAGGTCGGGGCATTTCGGTCTGAAGCTGCAGTACGTACGAGGTTAATGCTGCACAAAATGATTAATAAATGTGAGCACACTGGAAAGAACTGTCACAACAATGACCCGCCTTGCTATATTAAAAGTTTCATTTGTCTAGTTTAGGCTGTTCTTGGTGAGCCTATGAACTTTTCAGCCTACACTCGTATAATCATATCCAAATATGGTCATATCAAATTGGTTGCTTTAAAAAAGGGTCGTGCCTCAATTTGGTCTTAATAAAATTAATACGGTCATATCCAAATATGGCCCTTTCTCTCTATGGTGACATCCAAATATGGTATCTAAATATGACTATCCAAATATGGTCATATCTAAATGTCGTCATATCCATATATGGTAGTATTCAAATTGTTTAGTATCCAAGTCATGCCTTATATGAATATGACTGTATCTAAATGTAGTCGCAGGAGTGAGTTTGGAACACGGAACTGAGAAATCTTTTCATACTTTTCGCTTGTTGTCATATGATTTTTGAAATGAGATAATAAAACCCAAAGTTTTTTGTCGTAACTTAATGAGATTAAAGACTAATCAGAGCTTCGCCATCGCCATGTTTTAGAAATATTGTTAATTGGAACCTTGCCTTAACACAATAATCATCGGTGTCTTAGAAAAAGCAGACGTAAGGTGATAAATTAGTTTATCACATTTGTGTTCTTATCGCAGTGTACGTAGCTCCTTGGATATCGAAGATACAGTTGTTGGATTTTAAATTATCTCCGAAATGCCACTGATATTACAGGAGTCCGTTATTAATTTGTTTTGTTTTTTTTTCATTCAGTTTATGAAATTTGAAGCATCGTAGACATGTGAAGTGTATATAAATAGGCCGCATGTGTTATGTGTTTATGGGATTGTGTGTACTTGGTACGATAGTTCTTAAATAATATATATTTGTGGCCAGATATTATAAGTTGCTTTCACAGAAAAACAAATCATTCAGAATACCAATTACTAAATAAATTAACCTCGTTGCAGCTGTCTTTGGATTCTCTTCAATTCATTTACGAAGTCGTCATACCACTTTGGCTATGACGTTGTCGTCCAACCTACATTTTTTCAGCTCAGCTGATCGATTGATCTCGCGATGTCAGCATCTTCTGAGCAAAGGGAGGTGATTTATGGCCCACGTTTATAATTTTCCAGTTTGGTCTATAGTCATTAGGCAGAAGTTGCTCGTTTGTTAGTCAGCATTCAGAATCGGAACTGTATTATAAATAGATAAAGAATTTTTACGATTCTGCGATAAACTTCTTTATCATTATTAGTAGGTTTCACTGTCTAAAGGATATGCTACATTTAATTCGAATATTCTCGTGTCCGTTTCGGTTATTAAATCTATGTGGGTCCGAACCAACGACCACGAAAAAAACCCTCTTGCGTACTGAGTCTGCATTTATATCTCCGTTGATAGAGCCCCAGACAAACACGAAAAAGAAGATTCCGTCCAATGTGATCCGTTGCGCGTTTAGTCGTGTGGGTATTGTATTCGTATTTATCTACATTTCATAACAATATATACTTAGTGTGTCGGCTCTGCATTCACCCAGTTTCGCTTTCGTCGGAAACAATGGGAAATCACTAATTTTGGGCAAGTGTGCTATGGGTTCTTTTAGCCTCGAGAATTCATCGACAGCAAACGGCTGTTTTCTCATTTCGTCGGTTGGCGTCACTAACGCCCTGCAGCGATTCCCTCTAATCTGTTGTAGAAGCTCTATATAGAAAGTTTAGTACCATTGTTGCCGCTTTACCCCGGCCCGTTATTAAGTGCTCCCAGGGGGGTGCTTAACGCGCTGTTAACGTTCACGCGTTCGTCTACAATATATGAATTGATATACTGCTTTAGGTGCATTGAATACTGTCTTGTTTGCGTTATATTAATACAGAGTGGGGTTCAGGCAGGTCAGACATGGAAAATATCGCATACCATGCTGCGTTCATGGGAACGGTCGTTCGTAGGCCCGTCCGTTCGCTCGTCCGTTACCCGGTTCAGAACCGCCCGTCGTTGAGAGGACAGCCATGCCCGTGTGGTCACCCACACTCGAGCGCAATATTTGCCGTCGGCGTTAGCTAAAATATCTCAACTTACGACAGATCCTTTGTTACTATTCACACCATAGGGTACAGTTTATAACAGAGAGCCTGTATCGAACAATCAGGTAAACATTTGACCAACGATCGTGTACAGATGATTTTTGTCTAATATGCGACAAAATGCACAACTAGTACAGCGTAGTAATTGGTAAAGACATTAATTTTATCGATGATATGAGGAGAATTATCTCGCTAAAAATCCCAGACATCGATGTGATTAATAATACCAGTTGGAGCGACGGCACTGGAAAGTAATTTCGCCGAAAAAACGCCGCAAGAGTATCTCGGCGATATTTCAACTTTCAGCGTTTTCAATTTTCTTCGGTCGGTGCACCAGCGTTGTTATTCATAACGGATTGTGTCTTCATGGGCGGATATCGATAATCCCTTTCCTCACGGGTGTCTTGGGTAATATTCCAAAATCGAAAAGCACTGCATCTTCGAAGAGACTAAGTGAATGTAGCTAAATAATGCAAAAACTGACGGAATGACTTTTTTGGGGTAGGGATATGTCGCAATATTGCGAGAACTCCATAGATTCACTATTGCCTGAATATATGCAATAGTCACAATAAGGTCTCACCGACCGAAACGGAGGCTAAGAGGTTCTTGCGTGTAACGCGATGCCGTTCGCAGTTATTTCCCCAGGGTGTAGTGAATTATTGAAACGGTGGCCGATTTTCCGGTTATCACGGCACTTGAGTGCCCCGCCGGCCTCCCCTGCGGACGGGCATATTTAGCTTCAGACCTGAATCAATCGAGTATTTAGCGAGAGTGGTAACGCCATTATCTGGTGAGGTAACGCTTAAACTCGGGTATATTACAGCGGGCAGGGTAACGCCCTCGAACGCACCCGAGTATACGGCGACATAAAGTACAGACGAACAGTATTATCTGTGCTTATATACGGGTCTGAATTGGGATCTCCTAGCAATAAATTGGCTCGCTGAGCCATTGCGGTATACCATGCCAGTCCTGGGGTGGGGAGAATCGCGGCTCTTCAAGAGGGGGGGGGGGTGACGAATCTGAATCCACGCAATCCAGGCTTTTCTCACTCCCTCCACTATAATATCAGCTATAAAGGCTCTCAGATGAAAGGAAATGAAATCTATTTGTTCAAAGTGTACTTATTAGCAGAGCTGTCAAACGCACATGAAACAATCGCCTAACGCTATAAGACTATAATGTATTTACCTAAATTATATAAAATTAACACCTAACAGTATACACGTAGGCTAATACAGATCAATGTTAGATACAATTATGTACATTTACAGTGAGCATGAAATGGATAACAACGTTGAATAATACGGTGGAAAGTAGAACAAATATCGAAAAAGGGAATCAGATGCGGTTCACGATCAATGTTTATTGACGCTATTCGGCGCAGATTCAAGACCTCTGACACTCACATATCACTCGTCAAAGATGCCAAACGTCTACTCATTTTAGAGACAGGTCAAATCGGGGATAAATAAATTGTGAGGATCATCGCAGAAATTTCAGCCGGTGGGCGGTGCCGAACCCACGACTTTTCGGTTGTGAATCCAGTGCTTCTACCCTTCGACTAACTGCTTCCTCCATTATCAAGAAAGATTTGTATCGGACAGGTTAAAATGGTGTAAATTAATTCATGGAGGCAATATAATAAGTCAGACTGCAATCAACCACCATCGCAGTAAACCTTACCCTGTCCCTTTAATTTGCATATACGGACCAATTGTTTTGCATGTCCGGTAACGCAAATGAAATTGCGATTCGGAAATCTAAAGTAAAATCGATGATCATGCACGAAAAACATTCCCGTTACTCTTCGCCAAACCTAATCCAAATTAGAGCTTTGCATCCATGAAGACAATAGCGAGACGGGATGAGAACCGAGTAACTTGATTCAAAATCCCTTGCAATTTCAGCCACACAGAAGACGGCAAACTCAATGATACCAAGTGCCATGAAATGCATCGATGGTCTAGCTTTATAACTAGACCGTTTCTTATCAAGCCTATTGATTGAACGTCGCCAATATTGGCAAAAATCTACAGCTACAACACACACTGCGCGCGGATCGATAGGTGAAAGTCATGACACACAAATATAATAACTGATCCTACCTAACGAAAAAGTGAAACTAAAAAACATAAAACGTAATATAATAGGCATACTCAGAAGGATATCAATGCAGCTTCCACTAACACCTGAATAATATGGTGGACCTACGGATCCACGTCTAAATCTGGCTATTCTGACGGTATATCTGCCCATATAGGCTCTGGTGCTGATAACCAGGAGGCATGCGCACAGTTTCTCTTGAAAATTAACGATTACGTAGCCATCGAACGTAGAATACGAAAGTCACATGGATAAAAACAAGCCAGACCAGCAACGTACGTACAAACATTCAAGTAAAACTTCACTTCAACGGGTGAGTTTAGAGATGGCGTGCTACGTTACAAGAATATGTTTCTTTGGCATCGTTATTAACAACCAATGTGCGCCATCACGATCCTAGATATTCTATGTTATCTAGCGAGACACAAGCGCGAACAACGTCATTCTTTAATGATGCTGACGGCGGGTTTGATTTGGGAGACGGAATTGAGTTAGAGCCACATTTCTTCGACGCTTTGTCATTTGCATAATGGCTTTCAACACGAGAACACGAGGCGCTGTTATCGGGACTGCTTCAGATTCGAAGCTGTAGCATCAGTTGTGTGGGGTTTAGCACCGTTTTTTGTTAAATGAATACTGCCCTAATGACGAAACTATTTGTGTTGATACAATTTAAATCCAGGCGTACATCTGATATATTCATTATGCTAGTTGGCAGAGTTGTTAACTTTCAAGTTTGAGACTTTTGTGCTACATGATAGTATGGTCATCTGGACGACAGAGTCCAGCAAAGTTATTCGGGGCTTTGAACAATGGCGTTTTAAAGGAGTGATGGTGCATCGTCAACTCGATCATTCCACACCAAGACGACTTTAAGTGACGTTTCGATCAGAGGAGCAGCATAACTTTTAAAGAAACGGCGAGAGTATCTATAATCATACTTTTGTGCTCTGCGTTAACACTTGTGGGGAATTCGCCAAGGCATAAAGCAAGCTTCCCAAAACGAGCCTCGCGTTGGACATCTGCCGAACTAAACTGGAAGAAATATTTCTGAGGTTTGACGAAGACACTGTGTGATGATACGCAACGTGTCGTGCTTGTCTGTGACTACTGCGGCACCAGACTAGAGATGTATACTCAGCAGCTCTATAGACAAGTACCGGAGCACCAGTTGGTAGCAAACAACAATCATAGCTATTATCTCGATTTAAGCGGGAAAACACGCTGGGAATATCGCGATATTCAAAGTACGTTGCTCATCATCGATCAATGTATATCTATAAAACCCATTCGGATTAATTCATCCGATATGGAATATGCGAACTGTTCAGACACAGCGAAATGCTTTCTGATCCATTCAGATGTCGCGAAATCGGCATGGCCGTAAGAGGATTTCGACCGTGATCAGATCGCTCGGCGTCTTGCGGTAATAATATCCAGCGTTGCCCATCTTGAATACCCATTATAGACGCAGATAACGATGCGAGAATAGCTAAAGCGATTTCTAGAGCCGTACTCCATCACAATTACCGGGCAAAGCACCAATTCTGTCGCCGCAGCTTCCGTCCATCTAAGCGCGATCTTTAACGATTGCTGCACGCGTCGACTATATTTTGCATACATCGTCGCCTGGCGGTATGATACGCTATTCCGCGAGAACGCATCAACCCAAGTGGCTTACGGCTGTCCGAACGTTATGAGAGTGCGCAGCGTTATGAAAGTGCGCGTGTCTGAATTATTCCCCGGATATCATCAGCGTCTATATTCTTGGGACGACACAGACGCGGTGATGATTCCGAGCCTGCTATGGTGATTGCATCGTAAACTGCGTCATGCAAGACGCCCGATGACTTGTCTGAAATATTATGTAGCCATAGAAACTTTAATGCGACACCATTAACCTATCGGGTAGATTGACAAGCAAAATTTATATTAGTACTCACTAATAGCCATTTAAGCTTATTGACGTAATTATTATTGTTTCCATGGCAACTACTAAGTTGGAAGCAGTTAGTCGAGTGGGAGGAACACTGGACTAGCAACGAAAAGGTCGCGAGTTCGAAACCTCCTACTAGTAGACTTTTCTGCGATGGTTCTCAGCAGGTCATTTATCCCCAATTGCTGGAGTAAACCCGTCTCCAAAATGGGTATATGCTCGATATTATCCTTGTTATCCTTGGATGAGTTATATGTGAGTGTCGAAGGTATTGTATATGCGCTGAATTGCTGCCAAAAACATTTTATTGTATACCGCATCTGAGATCCTTGGCTGATAAATGTTATACTTTACCTTTACTAGAAGTGAATGATTTACATATTTCTGTATTCGCTGTTGTTATAAACTTATAGCAAATAAAAAACTTATATGGACTAACTGCCCACCCATTGTTGTTTCTATCTACTTGAGATAATCACTATTCTATTTATGTCCACTAGGATCCTGTTTCTTGTACCTATCACACGAAAACAAGACGTTACACTTAGTGATCTTATAATTATTTTCTTTTATAGATCATCCCTTCATGTTACCTCTCGACATTTCAATATTACTCAGTCTTGTCTGAACATCTAGGATATATTTCTAGTATTACCAATGTTGAACAATTTTTTTCCATAAGCCAGAAGACGCACTTTATATATATATATATATATATATGCGAAAGATCGTTCATAAATCGAATCAATCAGTCTCAAAAGGTGTCACACTTGCATTTTTCATCCTTCATCAAGTTTCCTCAGAGTCTTGACAAGTCCTGACAGTGTTAGTCCCGTCACAGTCGTAATGTCATCCACCCAGCGTGTATCCAACATGTTCATGGTCTCCCGCGGCTTTATTCCTATCCGAACGTCATTGATTGTTACAGTCTGTTTTAGCTGTTTTTTTTCTCATAGCCTAAGCATAAAAGGAATTTTAAGCGACCTCGTTAATAGCCGTTAAGTAAGCAATGAAATTTATTCGATTTTCACGGCGTTCATTTAACGTCAATACATAGTCTCGCAGCAACGAATGCGTGGCGGCTATGTATCGCTAATAGTAGCAAACTACTGTGGATATAAAAGCAGCCATTGTCAGTGAGGCACGAGGAAACATATCGGTGTTTACTTAGTGTTTATACTATTTTGTCATGGCAACAGCAATAATGATGACATCAAATGCCTCAATATGGCAAAATTCCCATCGTTTCCGGTTTTATGACGACGTTGTGGAAAACGCAAATTTGTGCTTGAGTGATTTCGGTATACCCATTATCATGAACTAACGTAAATGATAATTGATACAAAAATATGTCCGACAAGAAGAGATGTCGCTTGCCGTGTAAGCCATATCGTATAGCGAAAGTTACAACCCTACAAGTATACTTTATCAGGTGCAATAAGTGGGGATGGTGACGCACACGGATTATATACTGGAACAGGAGAATGGCAGAGAAAACATCGAGGTTATGTAGGTACAAAGATTATCAGTGGAGACATCGGAAAAACCCAACAACCCTTGATTGAGGCAGAAGCTTGTCTCCAATCAAAACGAGGCTCCCGCCCGTCCAGAATTCAAGGACCGCAATTCTTCTGATGGATAATTCCGGCTATTCGGAGCGAAAATTCTGTGTTGAACCTTTACAAAGAATCCCCCATCCAGTCACAGTTATATTATTGCGGCGCGCGGTAGCCTATAGATTTTGCATTACGGTCACGTCACCGCCCATGTTTATCGAATTTAGAATGAAATTACGCTGGGATACGATCGACACGTGATGTCAGGCATGTTTTTCGAATTCTGCGAAGTTTATTTTGCGCTAAATTGTTTCTTTTATCAAATCATAATCGCCTATTTTATCGCAACATAATCGCCATGACGTCGGTGTTAATTGTGAGTACAATAAAATTGTTGTGATGACGTCACTGTTCTTTGTGTGTGACATTGTTTCCAGAGGGGAAGCAGTTAGTCGAGTGGTAGGAACACCGGATTCGTAACCGAAAGGTCGCGGGTTCCAAACTTCCACCCAGTCGACTTTTCTGCGGTGATCCTCAGCAAATCATTTATCCCCGATTGCTGGACTAAACCCGTCTCTAAAATGGGTAGATGCTCGATATTATCCTTGGCAGGGTGATATGTGAGTATCGAAGGTATTGTATATGCGCTGAATAGCTGCCAATAACATTTCATCGTAAACCGCATCTAAGAGCCTTTATTGGCTGATACTTGCAATTTAGAAATGTTGTACTTTACGTTTACCTCCACCTTTTACTCATGTGAAGCGTGTTTGACAGCCTAATAAGTACGTCTCGGAATAAATTTTACTTAAGTTTTATTAATTTCACATCACGCTAAAATGTGCTGTAAGACACGAACGACGTGGACGATTTCGTGAGCCACGATGAGCGTGATCATGTACATGTTGGTCGACGACGACACGTTCTCGTCGTAGAGCAGGGACGTCTCCTTGTAGATCACTAGACCCCAGTTCTCCATGGCCCCCGCGCTGAAGTCCGGGACAGCTACGTGATCTGCAGGGAGGGCATGTCCGATTTCACGTATGTACAATGAAGTTTAATGTATTTCGGGAACGGGAGAGCTTAGTTGGGAGAGTACTGGTCTAAAAAACAGACAGATGGTTTGAAACGGAAGGCAATATCCGTTAGGCAAAACCATCTGTGCTTTTGTTGTAGCTACGTTGGACAAGGTAGCCAGTAGTGTGTTGATTACATCGTTATAACTCAATCAAGCCGACCCTTTATGAATTCCCGGTCAATGAGTATACTACGTGAGGCATTTATCGGGCTAAAAGGGGCTTAAATCCCGTCTCTCTGTGGGATTCTGGGTGGCTATAGCTGTTATGTGAAGGTTCCTTCGCTCTGACGCGACTGTGGTTCAAATGCTTTTTTTGGATGGTCTCACCCTCTCGCTATCTCATCATCGTTGTAAATAATTGACCATCACGGAATTAGCCGAGTGTGCGGCACGTGTAGGTGTGGGGTGTCCGTAGGCGTTTGTTACCCGCGGGGTGAATCAACAAAGGTCAAGTATTTACCCAGAATTCATGTAAATCTGTGCGAAACTTCGTGTCTACCCGGTAAGACTTTCATCTATAATTATGTTCATGGATATAAAGCTGGGTGGATCCACTTGTATGAATGTACGAATGAGCAAGGATGAGCCCATTGTGTGCGTTCGTAAGGGCAACTGAATAATAGAGCTATATGACCCCATGGTAATTATCAATGAATATGATGGGCTTCCTTAATTAGGGTAAGGAAAGCACAGAGTCTAACCAGACTGTTGACCTTTAATCATCCGTAGAGCTATTTCTGAATGCAGCAATGGCCTACGCAACTTGAAAGATTCGTTGAATATGTGATAGGGGATAATTATACACAGTGTATACAGTGAGATGGTGATAATTACATGCAATGAGATGGTGATAATTATATATAGTGACAAGGTGATAAAGGAGAGAGGTAACGGCTTGAGAGACGCTGCTATAAATATCCAAGAATAAAAAGGTGCTTGCCAAAGTATATAACAGCAGTGCAAAGAATATACAGATCAAAGATTATGCGGATGAAATTAAAAATGCTTTACTTAAAAATGATTGGGGTAATGATATTGGCAAGAATGGGGGATTCCCCTATGATCGAAATTAATGAATTAATTAGCTCGCCACTAGATTTCATGCACCGTAAAAATTACAATACATCAACATCGTAGTATACTGCAAACATGTCCATGAATCAATACAGCATAAAACACATTGAGCCGTCTTTCAATTTGAGAATGTTTTCAAAACGTACTTAATATACATCACAACCTGCTTTTGGCATGACTTCCGCGATATTGAAGTATTCGGAAAAAAATTCATATGTCTTTGCAACATATGATAAGGCAAATTTTGTCTGCTCGATAATTTCTGGTTGTGACCATAGGCGGATCTGAAAAACAAAATTCAATAATACAGAAATTTCAAATAATTTATGAAACATGGCAAGCAAAAAGATCGATGAAATAAATTTCCTTGAATTTTCTGCGTACATAATTGAAAGGCATTAACGCTATTTTCTGTCAGGGTGGAAAGACCACTAGGTCCATTACTACTTATATTAGCCCTGTTCCGTTCAAAATGTTACTATTAAGTCCAATAGCATTAGATGCATTAGCATTATGTGGATTTCCTTTATATTCACTACTATTGAATCATAGATATTCTGGGTATCACTACCGTAAATCTTGAAAATTTTATATAAATCGTGTAGGTCTAATGATGTAAATATCAACGCCGGCAATTGTTAAATTATACATGATGTACTTTAGGTCAAGCGTAAAAATAGTACTAAACTTAGGGACATGTAATAGAAAATTAGAGTAACCCTGAGATCAGTGGTTGATAATGATGTTTCTTTGAATTTGAAGTCAGAGACGACAAATGCAAGGAGGTACGATGACATGATAGGAGTGTTTTGAAATTCATCCTTGATCCAGCCATTTGGCAGCGTCTGCGATCTCAGAAGTTTGGCGTTACTCAGCGCAGAGTATCCTAAAAAAACAGCGATTCAGGCTCGCAGACAGCAGCTGAACGTAGTTTCGGTTTTGATAATGTATTTATGTGTTGCGAGAACTTTCGGAAAAAAATTCTGCAGGATCAAATAACTTTTATTTTCGGTTTCCTTAACTAATAATGACCATGACCTTTTGTAATTTTGAAATAAATTTCATTTTCGATATTATTCGCTATTTATGAACATGACCTTTTGTATTTTCGAATACGAATACGTGGATTTCTTTAGCTAATTATGACTGCGACCTTACGTAATATAAAATAACTTTTTTATCGGATTGAGTTCTCTGATTATAACCGCGGCCTTTGCAAAAATTACAGCAAAAAGTTCCAAAAATATCCTTATTATATTTTTTATTATCTCACATACTTGTTAAAAAATAAAAAAAAATATTACACGTGGCGTACCGGGCTGATGGATTATAGTTACAGCGAACTCTGCCTTCAGCATCGGCTCGTCGAAACAGGGGAAGACCTTCCTAGCGTCTGTCGACTGCAATTGGGATGTAGCTAAATACCTGAAATGAAGCAATACTTAATGGTAGATAGCAAGGAAATTCGTTGATGGGAACCTTCATTAACGACAACTTGACAAAAATCCTTTTTCCATTGCCCAGAACTCGATTATCTAAGGCTAGTATAGGCTGTAATTTAGGGCCGCTTACGTGTGAGCGTTTTAAATCGCGGTTCCTTGCTAACAGATTCCAATATGATTTTTTGGGGCAATAATATATTGCGTTTCTGAAAGTATGTACTTGTAAACTCGAATAATTTGACATTCTACGGTTGATGCCCACGACTTGTGCGTAGAAATGACAGCTCTAATTATGTGGATGGTTATAGAAATGTTTTTCCCGCTACATTTGTACTCCAGCACGGGTAATCCGAAAGATAACGAATTTGATTATCCTATAATCCGAAAGTTCACGGAATACCCGGCAGCATCACGCAGAATGTTTAATTGCTGACCCCGCGAAGCTAATCAGATACATTGCGTTTAACATTATTTTCGGCGTTCACATTTCGTTTTCGACAAACGTTAGACATTTTTGAAACGTCAGACGAAGACGGTTACATTGTCCAATACCGATGTCCAATGTCGCCCGAAACAGAAGCTGTCACAGTTAAACTGCCAAGTCCAAAACACACCACAAGAGCGTCGACGGGGCGTTGACGGGTCCTGACCGCTCACATTCACGTACGTATTTCACTGAGTATGAACACGTTGCAGCGTGCTATCGACGTAATGGAAACCTGCACGCATGCCTTTCCGCCCATGAAACACGGAATAGCCCTATCTAGACATTATTATAGCGTCGCGCCGACTACTATAACATGGGGAACACGATACCACAATGTGTATCGATCATAATATATATGCACCTTTCAAACTAATTTTCACATTATGTTAATAATGTGTTATCGTATAGGTGTATTCTCTAATATAAGACTAATATTTCATACGTGCTTCCTGTCCGCCATTACCGTGGTCACGTACACGTGTTGCTTGCGCGCTAACCGCAGCCCAGGCCTTCAGTGTGTATTGACGCGTGTTTATTTTCACCCCTATAGATGAATTCATTCTATTTCATCTCCTTCCGTTTATATTCCATTTTATTGCAGTCTATTCCATTATATTCCGTTCTATTCCATTCTATTCTATCTTATTCCCTTCTATTCCATTCCAAGCCATTATATTCTATTATGTTCCATTTTATTCCATTCTATTCCGTTCTATTCCATTGTATTCTATTTTATT
Source organism: Epimenia babai (assembly GCA_011762755.2). Lineage (NCBI taxonomy): Eukaryota > Metazoa > Mollusca > Solenogastres > Cavibelonia > Epimeniidae > Epimenia > Epimenia babai. Next base: position 20,615 of record WURV02014803.1, read on the forward strand.
CCCTTCTATTCCATTCTAAGCCATTTTATTCTATTATGTTCCATTTTATTCCGTTCTATTCCGTTCTATTCCATTGTCTTCTATCTTATTCCCTTCTATTCCATTCCAAGCCATTATATTCTATTATGTTCCATTCTATTCCATTCTATTTCACCCTATTCCACTACGTTCCACTCTATCCACTCCATTCCACTCTATTTTACTCTATTCTACTCAATTCTATTTTATTCTAATGGCCGTACGAGTTTTGTATGTGTGCCAACTAGCGTGCGCTACAGTTACCACCCGGTGTCCGCTACAGAATGTTTTGTAGACCGTGTTTGCATACCGACTTTGCATATTTGCCTTAAGCAAGGTTTACGTGTAGCGTGGATGAAGGATTTCGTGAATTTCGTCATTTATAGGTACATCGTCTAACAGACATCATCACAGTATTTTACAGTGTTTTTTTATATCATTACATATATTATTTAGATGTAATATAGCCTCAGTATGTTGTCGTGAGTAAGATCAGAAATTATAATTACTATTAAATAGATAACACCACGAATAATTCCTCCCAGCCCGCGATATTTTTTATGCTGAAAGTCAATCGCATGAAAACTATTTCGGCGTTAAAAGGCGAAAAGGGCAGAGCGTCAACAGATATCGAAAGAGCCGGCGAATGTAACAGTGAAGCGCGGAACAGTTCGTGACACATTTAGAGAACGGATTCCTGCGCGCGATACTAACTAGATCAAGTGATAAGGAATAACAAAATCAAGTAATAAGAAATAACAAATTAACAACATATAAACGCCGTGTCCTTGGAAGATCAATTTTATGCATAGACACGTGTCGGACCGTCGAATCGGTCACAGTTCAACTCGGTCACAGACTCGAGTCACTTTTGGACATTTTCGGGGAATCATCTCAGACACGCTTCGGAACATACACAAGCCTATCACTCACAGCATAATTGACTCTGATACAGCTTTGCGTCTTTGGGTACATCTCCTTTAGAAATCTTACAAGACATTCATCGCCGCCAATAGCGCGCATTGCCCACCAAACTACCTCTCGTGAAACCTCTCAAAAGCTTTCTCTAGATTCATGAAGGCAAAAAACAAAGACTTTTTTATATTTATAATAATTGATATAAATAAAACGCTGACGAGTAATCCACGCCCATTATGAAAACAATGAAGACAACTACTCCACAAGACCATTAACCAGGCTGGAGGACACATCGTAGGAGAATGATGGGTGCAATGGCTCCGTCATCATAATCGTGTCAGAGCTCTATGATCTTGACGCGGTACAGTCCTGTAGACACGCTGCTGCTATTTTGTTAAGTTCTTGCATCCGGATACCAACTTCACCTGGATACTAAACAGTCCAGCCTCTTGGTGTAAAGGTTCTTGAAAAAGGTACCTTCCCCATTTGTTGGGATGGCGATTGGCCCTTCGACGTCATTATTCATCCAAATTTCCGAATCAACAGGTGTCTGTAAAGCCAGGGTGTTATGTACCTTCAAAGGATGACGCACCCGATTTTCGCGGTATTCAATGACACCTGTCTACAAACACCTCACACACAACTATTGTGTGAAATATCTTTGATCCTTGTCAAAGTATACCAAAATAGTGTTGTTGTAGCGTATGCACAAGTCTGAGACATGAATTCAGTTTTTTGTTCGACTTAACTGTGGCCGACTTGACTTATGTAAATCTCCGGGTCGATTCGTCTATGTCCGATAGACTGTTTTTGTATATGACTTGGTGTGTTTCTGAGTTGACTATCATTCCACACGTGCCGCGTGCACACTAGGATTCAGTTCTAAGGCGAACGGTGGATTTAGTTACGAATTGTTGGTAGTGTTATAGAGGTTTCATTATAGTAAAGGTCAACAGCCGGCGAAATGTTGAAAAACAACATGTTAAAATACCACCCCGGTATTTTGAAACACTTTCCCAATGCCAGATGTCGCCAAAAACAGTGGCGGGTGCACTTACTGTTAGTCGGGCAAGTTTATAAGTCACGTATTTGGTAGAGAGAGACGAACTTGTTTTAGCGGGCAACGGAATATGGTGTGATGCAGATATAATTGTATAAAATCTGTAGTCTGTATCCACACCCTGAGTAGTCTGAAGATAGATCAGAAATTCGGAATATTGCAAAATCAATTACTCGACATTATCTCTAATTGACAAAGAGATTCTAGAGATAAAGGATCTGCTATCTGTCCGGGCAACCCAGAATTTCATCAGCCCCGGGTCCCAAAATTGCATACAAACAGTTACTGTAGGTTCAACGAATTAATGGAAACAGTTTAATCGCACTACGTATAGGATAGCTTAAGGCTACACATCGCGGGCAGTTACAAACATCAGATATTGTTTGACGCGGAATGTGTTGAAATAAAACTCCGTTGTATGCCAATAAGTTTACCCCCGTCGGAAGTGGGTCGGTTAGTTTGGGTGAAGACACAAAATGTCCAAATGACAAAAAGAACAAGGATAAATACATAATGTTGAAACATTAGATAACTCAAGTGGTAGAGCCCCCGACTTACGAACCGAAGGGTAGGAGGTTCCAATTTTGGGCAATAGTAATTGAGTTTTACGATGTACCCTTGAGCATAGTATATTCTCTCAATTGCTCTCTTCGACTTAGCCATACATGAGTACCTGTGGAATCAATTTGTGGCAACGCAAATTAATATTCACTGAAAAGGGGGGTAAAAGGTAAAGGTACAACATTTATATCCCGCAAGTATCAGCCAAGAAAGGCTCTCAGATGCGGTTAACAATAAAATGTTTTGGGCAGCTATTCAGCGCATATACAATACCTTCGACACTCACATATCACCCCGCCAAGGATAATATCGAGCATC
>WURV02014914.1:1440-23488 GCA_011762755.2 Epimenia babai
CCTATGTATTGACTATTATCTGCATGTACAGTTGCATATTATGGACAGCAATGTTAAATATGACAATTAAAAATATCTATCGAAGAAATGTGAAGGAGGAAAAAAATTTGGCAAACTATGTCAGATTACGAATAAAAAGTTAGTACATCAGAAAGCAGTCTTTAATAACGGTAGAAGCAGGAGTACAAAAGGTTTAGTTGGCCATTTTTTGGATGTTTAACCCTTGCCGCATTGACAACTGCACAATACGTTACTATAGCAAAACAATTCTGTCACGACAGAGTGGTAAGGGTTAAACTTATGGAAATTTTCATCAACTATCTACGAATCTCTCAACTTTTTTGCGGAGAACAATGTTAATTTATTTTATTCTGAGTCTATGTTGAAATTTTCTAACGGTAATAGATGAATGAATGCCAACCAGGATTGCATCGTAGACACTGAAGCAGCACGGTAATCAAAGTTAGCGCATTTTGTGAGGAGCCACGAACGTGAGAGAAGATGAGCAGGTTCACGTGAGAAAACAGATTGTTGACGAGAAATATTGTGGATACATTTGTAGTACGTACAGGTGTATTTTGAAAGCGATACAGGGTTTTACACGTAGCCAGCCAAACGAGTGAAGAACTCGAGTCATAGATAAATAACACGAGAAGTAAAGATAACATCTTATTCATTAAACTACAATGCAATTGCACCGTTGAAGTATATTTGTATGCAAGAGAAAAGCTAGTGTTAATCCTATCTCCTTAATCCATCCTGTGTTACCTTCACTTTTCGTACTCTACGGTGATATGGCTAACAGAAACCCACACCTCCAGGATTGATGTAATGATTGATATGAGTAAGGTAATTGTTTCTTAACGCAGTATGAACATATGAATATAAAGTTTAGTGTGACTCATGATATATGAAGCATCAAATTATAAATAACAAAATTTTCCTGCGTAAAAAAACAAAACAATGACAATTTAATTCAACAGAAATTTATTACAGTACTATAGAGTGGCAAAATAGAATGCTCTTTAGAAACAGTTAACAGATCATTGGAAGTACATTCAAAGTACTCCCCCGCAATAATTTGCCGAAGATTACTGCGATTATAGTTGGTGCGCAGTATACTTCAGCCATTATCAGCAGATCAATTCTTAAAATTTACAGCAGTTAGTAATAAAAAAACTGTAGGGATCAAATACTGATCGTTACATTTTCATACAATCGTAGCAACAGAGAGATGTCGCGTTCAAATTTACTCATTCAATTCTAATAAAATTGTGCAAACACCCAATAGGAGACAATTTTTACAAATACCACAGTATAAAATCAATTACAGACGTATGCCATTATGGACAAGTCATAAAATTAATAGTTCGAGTTTTTTCAGATTTAACGGAAAGAGAAAAGACAAGCTTAGAATATTGTGGGGAAATCTGTTGAATTTGTCGTTTCTGAGTCTAGCCTGTTTGACACTAGTTCTAGTTAGTATCTTGAAAGAAATATGCATAATATTGCAATATAACAAAATTGATATGATTGGGTCCATTTTATATTAGTATACTGTATGACAGGGGTGCCCAAAAAATTTTTTCCGAGGGCTGCATAAGGTACTCCCGAACCGTTTGTGGGCTGCAACAATATTTTCAGCAAAAATCATTCCAGTGAATGATTTATTGATATGTTTAATATATTCATTATATTGACAACTTATGTTTGCTATCATGATGCCACTTTGAATTACATCATTTGAATATCGCGAGAGCCTGGGAGCAAATTAGACCCTGTGGTTTACCAATTTCAACATCATGCTTTAACGCGCATTTTCCAATCCACTCGTTAAATTCGCGATTTTCATCGTTTTTTTTTTTACGTTTCTTATTTGGAGGCACCGTGAACTAAGACTAATCTCATTTGGGTTTATTCTGTCCGATTATATCTGTTTTCTGTAACAATGACGTACGATCACGTGATCACTCAAACTGAAATCGGAAAGTGAGTGTTGATAAGGAATGGCTGCTGCTAAATGCGCAGTGGCCGGGCGTGTTATCTTGATCATGAATAGCAGTCATGACCGGCTATTGACCGATCGGGCCAGTATTTGGGCAACCCGGCTGTATGATATATTTTGATATTGTGTTTTTCATTCAACATAGTGGCAATTGGAATTATACTGCAAGTTATAATACTGAAATAAGGCATGTGTATATCGGTGCCACATGTTGAGTGAATGAAAATAATTACAATGATTTCAAAGTCGAGAAAATAATATGCAGTAAAATGCATTAAAGAAAGTTGCATATACAGCATACTCAATACAGAATGGGCCATTAAAGCACCTGGCCTCAAAAATATTATAACAGACAGCAGATAGCTGAATAAAAGTATATTACTCAAAATAATATTACTGAAATTAAACTTGGCAGCGACGTTGGGTATATTCTGTATAGCGCTGTATGGCCTCTTTCAGTATATTAAAACAAACATTAAAGTATTACGCCCATTTGGCATTTATGCCTATAAAAGTAATATATTTTTCTCATTTTTCAATTAAGAATTGTAATAGATCTATAATTATAAGAAAGGTGGTTTTAGAGGGTGTGTCCGCACCATCTGAACCAATGATAGATTGCCTAGAGGGTGTGTCCGCACCATCTGAACCAATGATAGATTGCCGAGAGGGTGTGTTCGCACCATCTGAACCAATGATAGATTGCCTAGAGGGTGTGTCCGCACCATCTGAACCAATGATAGATTGCCTAAAGGGTGTGTCCGCACCATCTGAACCAATGATGGATTGCCTAAAGGGTGTGTCCGCACCATCTGGACCAATGATAGATAGGCTAATGGGACTGAATAGACTTGGTTCACAATCATTGTGTAATATAATCAACAGCCACTTGAATTGTTATTAATTTAGTTTAGTATGCAACAAGTCCTCTAGATATTGCACCTGGCCCTGAGGTATGTACCAATCCAGATCAGACGCAAGTTCGCGCTCGACTCTACCGAACTTAATAAGAGAAAAACCCCCTGGTTATAAAAGGAACTGTGAGGCAAACATCACATGATTGTGGCAAAGCCAATGATATCTACACCCTTAATAATTGCTTACCATTTGTGTGATTGTGTGATATTTCTGAAACTAATACTTTGACAGGGACATTCGTTATGACGTATGTTGTATATAAACCATCACTCCAAGCAGCTAAGTTATTGTAAAACATAAATAAGTAGCTAGTAGTAACCGTGAAATACCTTGGGGGTCGTTGATCCCCATATCAATAGAATGGTGACTTAGAAAAGATGCCCAAGCGTTCGTTAAAATTTTCCCAACCTTAAAACTTGCAGAAACAAACGTGAATGGATACCAGCTAAATGAATACTGCCAAATAGTAGTTCTCTTTTACGTTACAGCTATTACCTGTTGAGACATCATTAATTAGAATAACTCGGGAGATATCGTTACTTTCCCTTCGGGTTGTCTATGGTCATTAGAATATTCCTGTAAATTTAATAACGTTACCTCGAACCATAACCATGGAATAAACAGCAATGCACACTATAGTCGAATAATTGCAACCAATGAGAGCAATATAGTCTAAACAAATCGGAAGTGTTGCTAGCCAGTCACGACCATGCAAATAACACGTGATGTTTCCAAATAGAGTGACCAATTACTCCGTGCAGCTATCGAGATTCTCTGCAGCGTATAATTTCACACACCGCTAGTAACCACTAAAAAGTTATATATCGTGGCAATATTTCACTTAGGACACGCAGTATGGGACGAAATCGAATGTAATAGATAACTGGTACCTACTGATCATAGATAACTACAAAGTAACTACTAACTGCATAGATGACAATTACAAGAGAATATATTTTTATTGTTTAGTTTTCAAACTAAAAAGAGTTTCAGCAAAGATTATCAAATGTATGTGCAGTAGATCATAATGATTATCGATAAATTGAACTACAGACGAAAACATGAGGCTGGAGGCATGTCCAGCCATCAAATCCAATCCATTCACACATAAGTGTCTTATACTTCTTTATTCTGCAGATATTGATGATTAGACGACACCGGGCTAACTCACAGGACCATGTCATGGTGGAATTCAGTGACTGCTGAGTAGATTGTATATTTTCCAAGTGGTAATAACCGCAGCCATCACAGCGATAGTATTATGAAGGAACTTCCTTCGCGTGTCGTCTTTTCTCGTTAGAACGACGACGGACGACGATGTTAAGGATGATAATGGAAGCGGTAGGTTCTGCGATTTCGTTTCAACTTGGTATTTACAGCATGGGTCTGTTGACCATGATATTGCATAGAGAGCCGTGCATGAAACTGTCATTAATCCGAGAGGGATCACAGTGATGTTGCGACTGGATGACAGGTGCAGCACAATACAGCCTAGTCCTGCCAGCACACTTGTTTTGTGTAGGCAGTTACCTACACTGATCCAACGAGATGTCACAGCACCGAGTTTTTGATGTTCAATAACAATTGTCTCAATTTTATTATTCAGTGCACCATCCAGGTTTGCCTCAAATTCTTCATCCTCGCCCAGGTCTCGAATAATGACATACTCCAGTTTAGCTGGATCGCTGCAAATGTAAAGCACAAATGTTTTAGTTCACGAGAAAAACTCAAATCAACAATTTTAAATCATCGTATGATGTGGTTTCAGTGTCACAGATTCTAATAAACTAATATAAATTTGTTTAATATACACACACAAAGGTATTTTTTAACATGTGTTCTTACATGCATGAGCAAAAAGGATCTGTCCTCTAATCTGCATTTATATGTTAGTAGTTAAAGGGTTAATATTAACCAATACTAATGTTAGTAGGTAGTTCGCTGCACTTTAGCTTTGAACAAGTTTACATTATATTCAAGTTTATTTGGGGTTTAGATCGGAAAAAAGTAATAGTTCGATAGTTGGCTGTTCCATTATATCTGCTGGCAATTGGTTCCATCCTCGGAAAAGTTTGTGGTATGAAACTTTGTATGTTCAAAGGTTTTGATACTGCTCTGCCAGACACACCATCGTGTGGCAGCCACGAGTTCACAACAGCCAAGTCATCGGCATGCAAAATGAATGATTAAAAGTACAGGGCGACTACACTGGACATAAAAAAAATTTGATTAATATTCACCGTTTATTGTTCAACTAAGATTTTACTACGAAATCCCTATAATTATACACTTGTATTATAACTAGCATAATTTAATATCGTTAACGTGAATTATTTAAATTATATAGCTCGCCTGTGAGAATGAGTTTGAAGTTGAACATCCATATCAACTTGTCAAGTTACTGAATGAAATCTCACGTTAAAAATCCAAGGCCGACAACCCAATCAGTAACCACTAAAACCAGTCACCGAGAAATACGTTTACGACCTCCCGTAAAGTATTTTTGGGGTCTGATGAGGAAAGGATTTGGGTAAATGGTAAAGTAAATACTCGCTGTTAGTAGGCAATTAGAAAAATTGGCTAAATAAAGTGTAAAATGGTAATAAACAATAAGAAACATTTTGACAAAGTCAACCAAAATATTACGTATTATCAAATGAGCATCGCTGGGGAGAAATGCACAGAAAAAACCTATACCTCTGATGGGACTCGAAGCCACGACATCCAGATAACCGGTCTGTTGCTCTACCAAGCTTTTACAAACGAGCATCATCTTTCAATGTAGCGTTCGTTGTGAAATCATGCAAAATTGTATTTATATTACTGTGTTCTTACATAAGGATCTCTAAGAGATACGCGGTAGATCTGCTATTAAAGCAACAAAGAGGGTGATAATTATTTATAATTTAAACTATAACGAGCGAAACCCAACCGCCAAGAAGACCGACGTCTCATCCTCACAAAATGTTAATGGGGTGGCAAACGTAGTACTATAAATAGCTGGAGAGAAACGAACACAAGAAAGCATAATCTAGGTTCTCTCGCGTGCATTTCTCTCAATCCTCACACAAAAGTGCACCAGGGGAGAGACTCAACGGTGTCTCATATTTTTTTATCTTTTGTCTTCACTTCGTATACCACCTGGTTATTTACCTTCATCCATCTGTTTTATTACTTGTCTACTCGTACACACCTCTCTAACTGTTGTTATTCTTACTGCCTCTGTGTAATTTTACTCTTTACCCAACACTTCTATAGTTCTATAGGCTGTCTGTTAACTGTCCTCATCCCTCCTCCCGATTCACTCTACCTCTTGCCCTTTTGTTGTCTTATATTTTTTACTACTTGTTTTCTATTTGCTTTCTATGTGCTTTCTTTGTGGTTACTGTAGGCCAATGATTGTGGAACAGGATATGATGTGTGTGCTATCGCTGCCTGTAGAGGTACATTTGATATACGAAAGCGCCTGTTTATCTTTGTATCAGTTAGTCCAAAACTCTGTTTTTAGAATAAGAGACTGTGTGTGTAAGTTGGGATTTTTATAGCGGTATCTAGAATATTTCACCGTCCCCATAAACTTAAATAAACGATGATATTTTATTTTTTTGTTGAAAGAAGGACGAGAGGTCACTCACTGGAGTTAACGAAAACAGGATCACATCTCGATGTATGGAAATACTCAAGCCGCACAAATTTGCACAGAGGATTACAACAAGCCACAAAAAACTAACGTCTGGTCACCGACGGTTCTTGGCCATCTTCTATTCTATCGTGAAATTGGCATTAAAAGTCTTAAATGTGAGCATTAAAAGTCTAAATGATAAGGCCAAAAAATTTTTGGTTGATAAAGTAATTATGTCAAGCAACACGCTGCAGTATAATTGTATTTTAGGAAGGTTGAGCCATTGAGACTTTGAGCAGTAGCTATAAACTACATTGTAATGGCATAAAAAGTCCCCCAGTGGCATCGATATAAATAACACAGCACAAAGCCCGTGACTACGACCTCGGTGCGACCAAGTCGAAGCAGGTACATCGTATACATAGGTTTTGAACACAATAAAAAAGTCATTCGTTACTATTCCGGAAATAGACCCTTAGCAATTAAGATCTAGTATATCTAATACGATGTTGATTTGTTTGACTACTCAATCATTGCCTATGTTCCTGACTACCGCTCGCCTTACCAGCGTAAACAGCCCAACAAGACCTCCCACTTTGTTGCTGCAGCACCGCCGGAGGACGCCATCGATTTTCCGCCTCTCGCTCAAACATCTAGCCATATAGTACAGTGCCTCATAGACCAACGTACATCGCGAGATTCATCGATTTGCTGCGACCTACGTACTGCGTTTAATAAGTGGACTAGCTTAGGCTATAGGGAAGAGGACGACGTCGAGGTGTTTCGTGTTTCGTGCATTGAATAGGACGCGTTGCGCGCGCTCTCTCTCTCTCATAACCAGAGACGTACGTATTTTAGTCCGCCTTACACTATATCAGGGAGATATCCTATTTTCTAAATACCTACATAACATTAGGTAGCTACATAATATATTTGTCTGTATCATTGGTCCTGACACAAGGTAGGTTTTACGCATGAAATTATGTGGTTGCCGCCTCTTCACTTTAATTGTGCGTTTTATAACTGATGAATAAGCATACACCCTCGTTTTTGAAGTGGCATGTCACAAATGCAGTCACATGCTATATTGTTCTATAAATGCGTTATTGGCATATTTATGCGTAATACATTATTTCGGTATATCTGTTGTCAGTTCCAGGGATTAAAATCATGTCAAATAGTGCATAAGAAGATTCAATATTAATGTATATAGAGTCCTAGTTATGTGATTGTGCTTATCTAGTCCATAGTGTGCTGCTAGAATACTCGTATCGACAATCCTTTTAGTATTGACCTTCTACATGTGACCAATTTCGCGTACTGAGTCCAATAGCCATCACATGTACGTCGTTAACCAAAGTGTTTAAGGGCCTACATCAATCACCTAGTCGATCATCCGAGTGGGAAACAATGTTTGACATTCAGTGGAGCAAATTCTAACTGGATTGATGGTGCTGGAACGCCCCTGCACACGATAATTCATGCGCCACAATATTCCCATAACCACAATTTAACTAAAACTAGCGAGCACGTAAAATATTTGTATGGATATGTGTTTGACAGTCAACTGACTGAAAATAGGTACCCAAACTTGTCACTTAAACACAATGCCGAATCAAATTATTAATACAAGAAAAAAATTTGGTTTCAACGTAGTTAACAACGCGTATTGCATGGATTGCATTAACATTTGTTATTTGGTAAGTTAATTAAGACCGACACTGGTACATTCATGATAAGAGTAAATATTTCATAAATTTGATACAGTAGCCTATCAGACGTAAAAGTACCGTCTATGGAATTTCTCAATACTTATGTTCTCGATAGAGTTGTAGTTTGAAGAACGATGCTTTGATGCCGTCTGATAATTTTCGTATGCATTACAACGTCAAGAACTAACCCCGTTTGTAAAGCAACTGTTTTGCCCGACTACTGGAAATGAGGGTCACTGCCTCCACTCCATTTAGTCATATGCAAGTACAAGTGGCAGTCATTTGTCGCAGTACAGGTACACTGATAGGGAAACGATAATGTTAGGGCCGTGCTGGTGCCTGTTACACACCTGTATTTCCATTTTCTGTTACACACCTGTATTTCCATTTCTACTTGGTTCCCCCTATTTAACTTGAATATTTAAAAACTGAATTCACACTAAACAATCTGTGATTGTTTTTTGATACCTGAGACATTCCGCAAGTGTGTAAATTTATTTACGATTTTCAGGCCAAGTCTTCGCACACTGAGTTGTGCTTAAATGAGACATTAATAGCGTGAGTTTCCAGGCCACTTGACTAACGAATCTCGAATGGAAAGATTCGGTCTGACAGCGTCCGTATCGATTTCTCTATGTATATTATAGTGTTAAGGCCTACAGCATCTACCAAACGTTAAGTACTCATGATATTTCTCAATGCCATGCGATCGCGGTAGTATGTTTGGAGAAGACTGCCAAAGCAACGCTCTCGCCATTCGCGGTTAACATAGTTCATCACTTTTATTACATTTGGTGGATATTAGACTCTAATAAAAGGACGCAGCTGCGACCTTAATATATATATGCCTGCATTAACTATGTCAACAATACGCAAGGCATATTTGGAACTTTCAAATGGCCTAAGAGGTTTAAGGCTACATAGAGAACAGGCGACAACGTCGAGTAACAAGGAATTACCCACCAAAGTAACCACACAGGTCAAGGATTTTCTAAATGTTGGTACAATAACGCGGATACCTAAAATTTCAGGACGCCTTCGTGCAGTATTGCACGCACGCGCACTTAATTCTATAAAATCTGCCGACGACCTTTGGCAAAATGATCATTTTCTTGTCAAATTCTTCTGCTACTTCACATTTGAAGAGCGAGTGAAATTGGTATGCGTTTGTCAAAAATGGAAAGACGTGTTATATCTCCAGCGATTCTGGTTACATATCATGCCAGTATTCGACTGCCGTTTGTGGCGTAACGATGAAATTGCTCGGAAACAGTTTTACTCGAGTCTCGAGCAGCGAGGATTTGATTCAATATGCTTTGTCGGTGCTTGCGATGTAGACGTTGTAGATTATGTGACGAATTTCGCGCCGTGTCGGAAACACGTGAAATCCGTCGTAATTCGTTGTTCCGGAATTTCCGACGCTGGTCTTGCCGCTTTATTCAAAGGTATGTGCTGCATTCACCGACTCGAGTTGACTGGCTGTAACGACATAACCGAGGCCGGACTATGGGCGTGTCTAAATCCTAAAATCACCAGCTTAAGTTTGACAGACTGCATCAACGTGGCTGATGATACTGTGGGTGCAATTAGTCAGATGTTACCCTCGTTAAATGAGTTGAATCTCCAAGCTTATCACGTGACCGACACGGCTTTATCGTTCTTCAGTGCCAAACAGGGCTACACCTTATCCGCTCTGAGGCTGCTTTCGTGTTGGGAGATTACGAATCATGGACTGGTCAACATCGTACACGCTCTCCCAAATCTCACAGTACTCAGCCTATCCGGCTGCAGTAAAATTAGCGACGACGGCGTAGAATTAATAGCTGAAAATCTACGGAAGTTACGAGTTCTCGATTTATCTTGGTGCAACAAAGTGACAGACGCTTCTCTGGAATCCATCGCGTGCGATTTGACCCAACTTGAAGAACTCACGCTTGACAGGTGGTCATTAGTCGCTTATAATATAATTAAAATTGTAATAAATGGTTTATAACAAATTAATGGCAGCTAAAGACCTCTTAAACCACCAGAAATCAAAGATAGCCTCGACTTATTTAGTTTATAAAATCGTCACAAGATGAACGAAAGGCTTAGATTCACTTGTGACGGGATAAGTATCGTTTCTGTTTTATTTTCATGCAAATTTTTTTTGTTGTAAAGCTAATTTAATTTAATATATTTTTGTTTGTTGATTTGTAGCTTCCCGCACAAACGAGGTGTTTCCGGGATGCGAATTGTGAAATGAAATTTGTCGTATCGTATAGTTGCTAGAAATTTAAGGGATATTTTTTAGCAGTGCGTAAATATCCCAATCACCTTAGACGGGAAATAGTTCAGTTGGTAGAGCGCCGGCCTACGAACCAGAAAGTGGAGAGTTCGAATCCCGGCAATCCCAATTGGGTTTTCCGTTTCATGACGTTGTAAACCTTCATTTGGCTAGGTGTGCATGTAGCTTAAAAGTGCGGTATTTTAATGTGACACTCTACTTTTTTGACTAAATTGTTTAATTTACAGTAATGTTTTCGATCAATGTGGGTAATTCAATGAAATACACGCTTTTCTTAGGAATAGTAAGTACATAGATCGTGGTGCCGATGACAAAGCAAAGATGTATTACGATACACAGATTTTCTGTTTATTTTTTAGTATATTACGTTGGGTATATATGCACGATTATCTACGTCGTTATGTTAAAAATGCAGTTTAGCTAATACTAGAAATCGATAAAGTTATACGCTGTCAATATTAGTTATATGGCTTGTGATTTATTAAGTTATAAATCTGTTCACTAGGTGTTCGCATATTACCGACATCGGAGTCGGGTACCTCTCCACTATGACGTCTGTCACAAAGCTCTTCCTGCGCTGGTGCACACAAATCAGAGACTTCGCTCTACCACACCTTATTTCCATGCGACAGCTACGAGTCCTGTCACTTGCAGGTACATTTCTATCCTTAAAGTTCTCGTTAAATTATACGAAAAGTGGAGGTAACACCTTATTGACTGAGATTATGATTATAAGTATGCATCATCATGTGCAATGAGTAGGGGTGATGGCACACACGGAATAAATACTGGAACAGGAGAATGGCAGAGAAAACATTAAGACTTACCCACACCTCTGCTTGTTAAATTATAACTGTTAAAGTTTAGATTTTGAGTAAATAAGTTATGTTGGTAATTTCATCCACCCTTTCAATCGAAACATCGAGAAAAGCACTCTAAAAAGTATTTGTTGAATTATAACTTGGCTTGTCAATAATAAGATTTTAAGTAAATAAATCAATGTTGGAGTTTTAAATTATCATAATTCCATACCCCTTTTAACTGTACAGTGTGTATTTGTGCACTTTTTAAAATCAACTTAAGTACAAATTTACATGCTATTATGATACACCACCGTTCGAAAGTTTAGAGACACATTTTTCCATACGTTCATCCTGTCAACATTTAACGAAAAGTGAGCCATCGTATCCAACGCCATTGTTATAAGGATTTTATCGAATATTCTGATCATATTACTGATCTGTCTATTACGTATAAAACATTTCTTTGTCGGCCTAATACAGACTGACCTAAAAAGCAGGCCCCAACTTTCGATAGTCCTCATTTCCTAATTATCTGCAACAATTGAATGAAACTTTGGTGCTAACTAGTTTATTGTTTTCAAAATATATCAAAACACGAGAGTCTTAGTACTTTTCTCATTTATTCCTCAGCATGTGTTCTAGAAGAAGACCTCCATTTAGATCTGCGCATTTTATGAGGCGCAGCACAAAGTTGTCCATGGCGTCCTTACAAACCGATTGAGGAAAGGCTATGATCCCCTCCTTGATGGCTTCGTTGAGTTCGGTGATGGTCCTCGGTCTCCCTGCGTACACTCTGTCCTTCAGGTAGCCCTAGAGAAAGAAAGCTGGGGGGGGGCTAAGGTCTGGACTGTGAGGTGCTCACCCAAAATAGGTCTTGAGACTGATTACAGGGCCTCCAAAGTTTTCTTTTAGCCAGTCTCGGGCCAGGTTTGAGGTGTGAGAGCTGGCTCCGTCTTGCTGGAACCAGAACTTGCCCATAAGCGATACAGGGTCTGCAGTTCACTCTTGAAAGTTTTGAGGACCTCAACATATCGCCCTTTCGTGACTGTCGCTGTCGCGCCAGAATCCTCGATGAGGGATAGCCCGACGATGCCTCTGGCTGAGATTGCAGCACATGCCGTGCACTTAGGGAAGTGCAGCGGCGTGGTGGCTATTTAATTGGGTCTGTAGGTTCCCCAGAAGACATTTGTCATCGAGTTAACATTTCCTTCAAGATGGAAGTGAGCTTCAAAGGAGGTTAAGGAAAGCTGGTGTCTCCTGGATCTACTCCAGTATCTTGATTGCCATAGCCTCTCTCTGCAAGGGTCTGCTTCGTCTGCATTCTGTATAGGTAAGACTTAACATCCTGTACTAGCATTCTCCTGAGTCTCCCAGGTTATCCCGAGGGACTAAATTCGCCTGCGCACAGAGCGTTTCAGACTCTCCTGCACTGACTCTCTCACTCTCTCGACCACCTCAGCTGTAAGTTCCCTGGGGCGCCCTGAATGGCTTGGACGGTAATCACTGGCTGCATTCAATTTCCCCACTGTCCCATAGTTTTTGAAGTGGTCCACCCAGTTCTGAATCCTGCTCTTGGAGGGTGCTTTTTCAGATAGGAACTGATGCGCCAAAATGTCCTGCACTTTCTTGAACGAGCCTGTCTTATAGTAATGTTTGACGCAGTATATTTGTTGCTGTAGCTCCCACTGACATCTAGTTGCGGCGTCAGTCTCAGGCGTTGCTTCTGCCATGCCCTGCAAAATAAAGGTGATTGGCGAATGGATGAAGAAGATATCACAAAAAGTACACGCGGGCCCGTTTTTTCTTTGTCATCCTATATTTTACATATCAGAGAGACTATTTTAGAAGTAAACCATATGATTCTAATTTGAATTTTGAGACTCGCAATTCGAACGTTATCGACATTATGTCATGGTGTGATGACCTTCACGGTAATGACAGATAATTTTTTAAATTACAGCAGATTTCATAATAAAATTGCAAAGCTAACTAAAAGAGGGATGTCGATCGATCAACGTAATCTCTCTTTGTTAAAGCGCAAAGAAGTGAAAAGAGAGGAATTCAAGAATGTAATAAACAAAGTTACGTATAAGAATAACATACGAATGATTATATTTACACCCGGTACTGCTTAATTGGTAACGTATTTCAACTATATCACACCAACGCAAACAGTTGAACACAAAAATTTCGGTTATAAAAGTCATATGAAGAGCCGACCAATGTAAAGCCTTAAAATGTAGGGACGTGGCATTCTAGCTATATTACAACTTGATGAAAGGCCTATAGTCGTGCAGAAGTGAACCATTGCTTTCAGATCACATCCCTACTGTAATTCTAAAATTGCGCTTATGAATCTGTCGGTTATTTTATGTTCATACCTCGTTGACTGCATCACAAGACGCATGGAGACGATTTGAAGTTCTTACGTCGCAGGCTACGCAGTATTCTGATTTGATGTTTTCACATGCGTACAGGCGCACATAAAAGGTATTTGTAAACTGAGATTAACACTTATATTAGAACTGAGAATATGTATGTTCTTTACTGTCAACAAGTGATATTCAAATCTCTTGAAAGAGCTCCGAAGGACGAAACTTTAAATAGTCGACAACCATGTCCTTCGTACCGACGCCAAACGCCCGAGGAGTTGCAGTGTGTTTAAATCCTCAAGCACCGATGGGTCGAACGGTGTTTTATTACATGTTTCGCATATACTGAAAATATGATTACGGTGATATATGGCCGATAACCAGTTGAAATAGTTGTTAAAAGTTTGGTAATAGAATTACGAAAAACCAATCTCGATATCAAAACGACACGTAGCTGATGTAGAATTTTACCCCCTACAAACAAAACATATCTCGCGTGTTTCAATTGATTGTGAATATTACAACATTATACGAACAAAATACAGTACAAAACTGCATAGATATAGGTCAAATACTATACGAAGGATACACTGAAAGACAGATAAAATAGACAGATATAAAAGGCATATAAAAGGAAAAAGAGCATAAATGTTAATAATAATACCAGCTAAAAGCGTCAAAGGTCTCTAAAGACAATTTCATCTGACGGAGTTAACACACACATATCTATATATATAGTAATTTTAATACTCATCTCAGTTAGTGCTCGTATTACTACTCATCTTAGTTAGTCTATATGGAGTTGTCTTAGTTTTCTTATACGATGTAGCAATCCGATCTCTCTCTCTAGTCACACGTCACTAGTGGCGAATAGGTCTATGTCTACGGTTGTTCTTTCTACTGTAATATATAGTGGTTATTAGATAATTAGAAAATGGTTTCTGGACACCGGAGTGTCTCCTGTGGAGTAGTCTAACAAAATTGGTTGACGCTCTTTGTTTTGTACGTATGTGCCAAGCGTACGTATGCGCGAGCCAAAGATTTTAAAACCGGACTCTACTTAGAATTTGATCCCTAGATTTTTGGCAATGCCATGTAAATATAACCTATGGGTAGGGTTTATATAATTTACAATCTAAAAATAGTAGCAGGTTAGTATATCATTAATAAACAGAGTTTTATCGATAAAATTAATCCCTAAGGTGTGTTCGCAGAATCACCGTCGTCTTTAAATAGCAAACAAGCTATTAGTGGCTAGTAGATAAGTGATGATTATTTAATACTAACATAATCATCATAATAATAGTAAATTTTCTTGATTTATTATTTATCGTGGATTTCATCAGAGCTTTTATATACATTTCTGTTGATAGCATGTTTATCGGTAAAGGTGAGATTTGCGCGATTTCAGGTTGTGTCCTCTTGACGCGACACGGTCTGAGTGGGTTGACGCAGTTAAAACTACTGGTCGAGATAGAACTGACTAACTGTCCGTCGTCAACACCCGAGCTCGTAGAATATTTACGGCAGAATTTGCCCCTTTGTTTAGTTGTTGATTAGTTACCTACGGTTTTTATTGTACGTGCACCATATAAGACTTTGTAACGTCAAAAGTTTTTATCGAGTGCAGACACTATGACGTTGTGGTCGTAGTAAAATGAACTGTTAGAAACGACCAGTCGCCTAATTAAAAAGCGAGAAAAGGGAAACCAACATAGTACAATATACTTGATACACAAGATATTCAAAAAGTGGCTTGTGAGACAAGAACAATGCGAAACAAGCCACTGGAAGCAAAACTCATTCCGACAATGTACCAACGTCACATATGGTAGTCAGATGTGCCTACATGTGGATTTGTTTGGTTGGCTTGTAATTCTTCCAATTTAATGTTATTTCATGTTTATAATTTATTATACAAGAAAATGAAATACCTCAGCACGAGGCGCCACGGTCGATGCTTGTTAATAATTTTAGTAGATTTTACCTTTTAACCACCAACATGCTGACGGTTTCACATAGCTCATGCAGCTCAAGTTTGTCAGATCCTCTTTAATAAATCCGAAAGGCTTCTACAATAAAAATATTGCCAAAACGTTCACGTCAAAGTTTGTCAAATTTTATATTTGTCTTTGCGCGGGATAAAATTAATTTTGTTATTGTTGGTTATTCTGTATTTTCATCTCAGAATTTAAAGGTAAAAACGCCGTAGACAGTGGGGATGGCATTTGCACTGAATAGCGACAACCGTCTGACATGTCACGTGGCTTACATTTTCATACTTTTTAGTTGTTGCCACTTTAGTTCGTTGTATTAATTCGATAAGAGCCGTTGTTTGGTCATGTTTGTGTCGTTTATTTACTACGTTTGCTCGAATATGTGCATCGTGTTGTTTTAATGTTAATGTCTGTGATACATAACGAAATTTGACTTGGGTCTTTGTTACAGTAGATTGAATTTAAACGTTACACACGATATACGCTAATTATGCGAAATAAAACATTTTTACTGTTGCATCGGTTGTTTACACTTCACGTAGGAGGCTATATACCATATTATAGTAACTACAATCACCTAACGAGCACAAATCACTATAACAGCAGCAATAGCAACGTTTCAGATCTAGTCTTGAAAGCGGAATTTTCCTTCCATAATATACTATTACGACTTAACAACACACGGACACAATCGTTTTTTCTTGATGATCTACAACTTCCCTGGTTTCCCAGCTCCGTGAGCATACTGCATAAATCATCACTCACCTCATTATGTCTCCAAGATTATAACTTGCTTATTGCTCGTCGACATAGATTTACATTGTTTAATGGTTGCTTAAAAACCAACACATCTCCACGAGCCTCACGGCTATACTTACGCCACAAATAATTGATCCATGGGCCGGAGAAAAATGGAACAAGCGCGTTAAAATGCACTTTGAGGTGGTTCTCTGTAATAGTCTGACTACGGTGATTTTGTCATTCGAGCAAACTCGTGAGTGGGGTTGAGCATCGGGATCTATGTAGCTCTAATTGTTGACGGCGGTAATTTAAAAATCGATACATGTCTAGCGAAGTTGCATCCAAATTGCAGCGGTCGGGGAATTAGATTATTGAGAATGAAGCATGCAGAATTGATGTGGAATACAGCCGCGCTGTCGTGTTTACACTATAATCGGACTACATCTCCGGAGGAAATGGAACGCTAAACTGATGCACACATCCAGTACAACGCTGTGCATTCAAACTACCTTAATTAGCATTCTACTAAACCATTTCAAACCTGATACTGATTTAACGGACATATCGAATGGCATTCGTGAAAGATTAATTTTGTTGTCTCCAGGAAACAACAGACCTACGCTATGTGCCGGAGATTTCAACCGCTGCCTGGATAAGTCACCGCGGTGATGACCTCTGTGACATTCTCTCCGCCGCCAGTCTAATGTCTTAACGACACTCAATGCCATACTTATATCTCAGCGCTAGGCTGCAGCACAATTTACTTGGTTTTTGTATATAATGTGAATAATTTTAAACAAAACGTTATCCCATCCCTCGAGTCCAAACACCAATTAGTTGGCATCAAATTAGTCTGTCAGGAATGGGAAATTTCTACTCGACGAAAACCTATTCGCAATATTGACATTGATAAACTTTTTGACTCGTTTGACTGTAATCAATTTTATAAGATACTCTGTAGACCCATCGAAACGCACATCGACATTTTTAAATCCCACCAAGACAAATGTACCTGTGATTATAGCCTAATTGTAGATCTGTTCTTCCGCTAGCTCCAATAAACTAAGGAAATCACAATCCTGGTTTGATAAAGGCCATAATCTAAAGTTATTTGTACGAAAATCTACATTAAATTGAACAAGAAAAAGGGTATCTCAGAATCTGCCAAAATAATTATCACTAGCCTTACCACTCACCTCCAAGTTACTGTCCTCCCTAGAAAGAATTCTGACCGTGGTCATTCCTTTAGCTACCCACGGTCTACGATTGTTCAAGCAAGCGCTGAACCAGATCTCTCATATCTCGACCACGTTCAAGGTCGCTTTGTAATACAACGGTTTGGGATTTCAAAGTATTGTTTGAAAACTTCTCTGCGTGAAGCTGTAGGCTGGTGACCTATTTCGGATATTATCAGATCTCTCGAATCGCTTTCAAACTCTTTTCCTGGCAAAATCTCATCTGAGAATGCTGATCTCTCCTCCATATTTTCAGTTGATAAAACTCGTCACAATCTGGGCATGTACATCAGTAATGGCTTACATCACTTTTTTGGTCAGAAACATAACTGTTATTATCCTAGTACATCTTGCTTATGCAAAATGTGTAATAACACAGCAAAATCTATCTCACACCTAGAAAATTTCAGATGGTTAGACACAGATAATCCACCACCAACCATCAACCATCAACATGCATACAATCAATAGAATTTTAACAGCACTTAACATAATCAACAGATAATTTAATAAAAATCCAATTGTGTCAACCCCAAATTCTACTTCGCGTGATAAATTCAAGATTAATGCAATAACATAGTCTGAAAATTCACCATATATAATTGTATAATTGTGTTGTTTTGTAAGACATTGTTTTACTCGTATTAAATTAATAAAATGCTCATTATTATTGCTAATGTTCAGGATGACACATTTAGCCAATAAAAATCATTTACCTCCAATTTCACTTCCTAATCGTTGGTAAATATTAGGTGCACTTATTTCGCTTTGTCTGCAGACACAAGTGATAGTCAACCAAGAAACTCTCATATAGTGATGGGTCGACTAGGATGTAAATCGGTGACAACGAATATTGTGATAATTGTGAGAAAACGTATTTCAAGATGGCGACTGGCATAAACTCTAAATGGCTAAAAATATCTATTGTATGTGTGACGATGCATGGTATCTACCATGAGCATTGAGCATTTACGAAAAATTACGGACCGAATCAAGATCCATGCTTTTAGATCTAGATTAATATCACCAAATAAAAGAGGCAGACCGCAATCAAGAACATTACAATTGCACCGATACCATATACCTACACCACGACCGATACCAGTCATACCACAGAATCAACGACCCATTTGATTGGATTACGATACGACCACGTCACGAGGTAGTCTTCAAAATGGTAAATTATAGGTTTAACCAAATCTAACATATTATACAAACTATTTAAATGCACATGTTTGGCTGTATTTGGAAATCTGAGAATATCAGCATGATATTAAGAGCACCGAACGAACTTATTTGGGGTTGTGTGATTGACATATTCCTGACATATTCCGAACGTTGCATTCAAATACATCACGGTCTAAACACCGTATTAAGATTTATCAGTCGCACCTAACGTGACAAATAATCGCCATGTGTGTGGGCAATGAATAGAGAACGCTAACGATGTCTGTCCTGATTGTGAATGACCACGCTATAGTTGCGCGATATTGCCATAAAATTAGACTGCATGATAGAGCAGCTTGCGAAAGTACCGTATTTTTATCCTCCACCTAAAATCGACACATGTCCAATTGCCTAAACTCCATTACTTTTTATGCCTTGCGTAAATATCTACATCATCCACATATATCTCTACCTCTGTATACTCTATACATTCCGATGGGATGGGTTTTTTAATGCTTACATTATATTAATTTATTATCTTCAAAGAAAATATCAACGAAAACATATCGCAAGCACGTTGTTTTTTCAAGCAAGGGGTTCAATACTATTGCGACAGGTGGTAGCTATATTGGCAGTTGTAATACATACATTCTCGACGTATCGTATTTATTCAATACAAGAGCTGTCATCAGACTATGGTAAACTTGAATGACAAAGCCATACTCACAATAAACAGCTCTCTCGATCATAGCAAGAATAAACCTATGAGTAAAAAATGTAACTGTATGATCCATTAAATGGCAAATATGATTTTGCAGACATATAAATGAAATGAAATGAAACAACATCCGAGGTAATTGAAGAATCCACTGTTGGTTAGCTGTTCCACCACGATAGTAGACCGAGTCCTGGCTCATTTATTGTTCCCTGTTCAAAACCAACATGATAGCTGATTTAATGTGTGCCATTATACAGACATAACATTTAATTGCAATTTTAATAACACAATTGGGCACCCAAAATATTTCAGAAAAAATACGAGGTATTTGCACAGTACTATTATGATCGAAAAGAATCATGTGTACCGAAATCACCTGGCCAATTTAACGCATGACATCGCATTGTAATAATCATGGGATTGTAATACCCATAGCACTGTAATAACCATCACATTGTAATAGCCATGACATTGCAATAACCGTGGAATTGTGATAACAATCGCATTAAAATAACCATCGCATTGCAATAACCATGACATTGTAATAACCATCGCATTGCAATAACCATGACATTGTAATAACTACTGCATTGTAATAACCATGACCTTGTAATAACCATTGCATTGTAATAACCATAGCATTGTAATAAACATGGCATTGTAATAACCATGGCATTATAATAACCATGACATTGTAATAACCATGACCTTGTAATTACCATCACATTGTCATAACGATTGCATTGCAATGACCATGGGATTGTAATAACCATTGCATAGTAATAACCAAGGGACTCTAATAACCATTTCATTGTAATAATGACTGTATAAGATAAAGGCTGATAAATTGCCTAGGCAATGTGTTAATACCGGCCTATTCATACATGCACATATTATTAAGACATAATGTTGACTGCCCAACAGCAGCTCCACTAGCTAATAACTCGTACAAGAAAATTGCCTCGAATATCACATTTCTTGATGATCACAGACAACTGTTTTATGCTAGCCAATACACTATCTCGCAACAATCACCATAAAATGACATGCAGCAGCTGCCATAATAACACATTCTGTCATAGCTTAGCATATTGTGCTTACAGTGACCATAACGCTCGCGTAGATGGCCGTTTTCATTTTATTTTACAAATATATAACTTATAAGTATAGAAAATTTGACAATTAAAGATTTAATTATTAGTTTTCCATCGTATGTTGATGTGTGTATGAAATGGCGAGAATATGCATTATCCCATCTTAAAAACCCTGGGGACCAGATGGCATGGCCAAGACCGATTGGCTCAAGTTAAAACCTTGACTGGATGAGTAGTAGGCCTCATTGTTCAGCCTCTAGTAATTATCATTATTACTGTATAATTATTTAACGTGGCTTCCTATTATGCAAACTTAAGGCTATGTACATGCATGATGATTTAATATAAGCGAGTGACATTGGTAGGTTGACTGAATAAATAGCAATGGACGCTCAGTATAACCTACAACAGTTCTCATCTCAATCTTGTTCGCGTATTGCTCAAATGTATTCAGTGTGCAGGTACTGCTGATATTTTTCAGTCATACGCAGCATATTGGGGCAAAAAGCGAAGCGTTTCCACGAAGACATTATCGCCTGTACATATTTGCTCAACAAACAAAGCTCATGTTGCCGCGTAATTAGAAGAATCAGAGATGTAACGCGACGTGACTGTTGGGATAAGGAGCTTTGTGTAATAAGTTATTGATTCACTTCCTTTCTAATTACGCCCCACGACAACGCTGGGATCCGGCTGGTGTGTCTAATGGCTGGATTATCCACCATAGGTGGTAAATATAGATGAATTCATTAAGGATCATTATGTCTCGATGTTGTATCATACTTGTATGTCAACCATGGAATATATACACGCAGACTTGAGAGAAAATTACATCGGGGAACGTCGTATTATTAACGGATGTGATCGCTGCAGAGCTAATTGGGAATATGCCATAAACATCATTAAAATGCTTTTCTTGGCACAGTCTAGAATGAATATAGAAAAGTCCAATAAACTGAGAAGACATAGATATAGAAAGTCGTGATCACGCTACACTCCATTTTTTTCTCAAAACTCAACGATATACACAAGACTTTAGGGCCTTGGGAGTAGTAGTTAGTGAACCTGAGAAATTTAGACTCAAGTGGTTTATGGTAGAAAAACTGAAAAACACGGCACTTAGTCGCCTGCTAATCAACACGAAGTTGGCGATGCAGTCACCAATGAAACAATGTTGGTAATGCAGTCACCAATGAAACAATGTTGGCAATGCAGTCACCAATATGACACAATGTTGATAATGCAGTCACCAATATGACACAATGTTGGTAATGCAGTCACCAATATGACACAATGTTGGTAATGCAGTCACCAATATGACACAATGTTGGTAATGCAGTCACCAATATGACACAATGTTGGTAATGCAGTCACCAA
>WURV02015025.1:0-23487 GCA_011762755.2 Epimenia babai
ATAAAAAAGTAATAATAATAATAAAAAAGTAATAATAGTAATAAAAAAGTAATAATAATAATAAAAAAGTAATAATAATAATAAAAAAGTAATAATAATAATAAAAGTAATAACGACGACGACGACGATAACGACGATAACGACGATGATAACGATAACGGCGACGGCGACGGCGACGATAATGATAATGCCAATGCCAATGTCAATGTCAATGCCAATGCCAATGCCAATGATAATGATAATGATAATGATAATAATAATAGCAATGATTCTGTTACAGAGAAGTAATACTGATGGCACAATAACAGAAATATAAGAGCGATCACACTGTGACACTGAGGTGATGGCAATAATATGGTTACACAGAGGTCGTAGCTATGAAAGCGATGTGCCGTCTAGTGATAGAGGAGATAAGCAGACTGGCCGCATGGAGCGGGATGGGCAGTATCTCGCACGAAAATATAAAAATAACAATAGAAAACATAGCAATGGATCAGATGTTTATAGTAGTTGAATAGTGCTAGTGCAATTTATTTCAATTAATAATATGTAGATGAATTTTAGGTTCTGTGAGATACCAGTGAGCACCGTGTGTAGAATAATAAAACTAGTTGCCCAGTTGGTAGTAAAGAAAGATGGTATAGTTAGTGGCTGTAGATTATTGAAAGTTAGTAAGAATAAGCTTACCACAAGACAAATGATAACAATACTTCCCCATTAGTAGCGAGCTCTCTGCGTACCCAAACTCAGGTGACCATCAAAGGCCGGGGTTAACAAAGGATTGTTGATACAGTGGTTAAGTGACTACAGACCTACGCTATAGCTAAACAAACACTCAGAGGAGAGAAATGCGCAGGAATAAACCTATACCGCTGATGGGACTCGAACCCACGACCCCCAGATAACCGGTCTGGTGCTCTACCAACTAAGCTACAGGGACGAGATTATTGGAAATCAGCGTACGATCTACAATCTACCAACTAAGCTACAGGGACGAGATCCTGTGCATTTCTCTCCAACTATTTATGGAACCACATTGGCTATCCTAATTAACATCGCATTTTTCTCTATGTCTGGGTACTTCTTTGGGTTTTTTACGATCGTTTTTATTCCGCCGTTCTACAAACAGCATCGAAGGATCGTAGTCCATTTATAGACGCGAGCTGTACTCTTCGATTTTGTTCGAGGATTCGAGTGGATAGTATCTAATGATTTTTACTTGTAGCCGTGATTATGTGTCACGTGTTAGTTACTTATATTTTAATTTCTAGATCTAACATATCCAATAATACTGGATCACCTTGAATCATTACATAAACTAGAGTGGTGAAATGATGCGATTTTTGCCAGATTTCCAGTCGACAAGTTGGCTAAGATCTTCGATTCGATGTAGGTGACGTCGAAAATCAACAAGCGCAACTAATTCGAAGAGTGCCGTGGTAAAAATCGGGGGCATCAAATCGACGGCCGAACGAATATTCGCGGAATTTTCTAATATCTTGTTTAAGACACAATGACTTGAAACTACGCCTTCAAAGCTACGAGCAGTGCAATAAATTTATTGAGCAAAGCATATCACGATATTGAACAACCGTTTCATGAAAGTGTTCGTACAGAGCACCTCGACACATATTGTTTGACCTTTATTCCATCTTTCGATAATCGATAAGTGTTTACCTCGCCAACATTTATGACGCCGTTGTACGGAACGTGTCGCGCAAGGTAAACGTTCGTTTTTATGCAAATGCCATTGTCGTTCGACTCTTACAGTTGTATTTGTCGCGGCTTAATTCATTCACCTTGCAAGCGGTCGCGTATCAAATGCGACCGAATGATTTATATCTAAAGTAACTTCAATTACATTTACGTTTCAACATTTCTTATATAGCATTTAACAAAAACAACGTTCTAAACGTTCTCGCCTCCAAATAATTTTTTATATATTTTTAATCTTGGTGCTGATTCAGCAAGTTTTCTGTCTAATGCAGATTAATTTAATTAGGTACGTCGTATAACCAACGTGAAACTACTTCGCCCATATAACACCCATATTTTATAAAAATTTCGTCCAAATTTCTGAATGACGGAATAAATGACTTGAATGATAAAGCCGAACATAAACGTATTTTGATAAACAGAAAAATAACACGAGCAGATAACAGATAGATAAGTAAGTAAGTAGATAGATAAAAAGGTAGACAGACGTAGATTGGTATAATCGATAAGGATAGGCAGACGACCACACATACTTTTGATGTACGCTGATCCCTGGTTGTTCGCTGGGTTTGCTTTTATTTATATTAATGTTGCTACATTTTTCACGATGCCAATATGTCATTATTGTGATTGTACCGCTAACATTTATGTAAACTACTGTAGTGTGGCGTTTTTATGAAAAATTGTCTTGTCTTATATCGTTACGATTTTTGTTTAGATTTCGTCCAGAATGTGTGATATATAAGTATCCATAATGTGTGATATATAAGTATCCATAATGTGTGATATATAAGTATCCATAATGTGTGATATATAAGTATCCATGATGTGTGATATATAAGTATCCATAATGTGTGATATATAGGTATCCATAATGTGTGATATATAAGTATCATAAAAAATACATTAGGAGTTGACGATAATAGTGTTGCGTGGCTCGTATATTCACGTTTCCCAGGCGATTTATTGAGGTTTAAAAATTATGGATGCGATAAAGATTCATTAGGACGATCAAGATATGTGATGCGATGATGTAGAGGCATTGATGGTCTAATTAGCATGTAAAAAAACGTCGAAGGCGTTGATTGGTTGATCTATCGTTTGCGTAAAAGTTTTTTCTCCATCTTGCAATTCCATCCATCGCAAATTCCGCCGAATCTACAGAAATTTTGAACAGGTATCTCAAACGTAGCAAGAATATCTACGACAGCTATTTCCTCGAAATCTTGTGAAACTATCGCTATTACGATATGACAAAATACGCTGACAGTCAAAAGATCCTAGGGTCAAGTCATTATTTCAGGAAACTACCTATGGTTACATTGAATGAACCAAATTTTAACCTCGTGGGTAAATTTCTCGGTGTGCGGCTCGTCGCGTGCCAAGATATTTTGTCTGCTTTTACAAAACTGTATGACATGTTAACTCCACGGTATATAGGTCGATGTTTTTCATGATATCGTCGCGCTTTCGGTAAATGCATCCGACTTATACTGCGCGCCAGTCGACAGCCACGATTAGAAATCCTAGTTCAAAGCCGACGTCCAGTGAGCTCTGCCGATCATATGAGTCTGTCGCGTTGATTGGTCTATAAAACGACCGCGGCGTAACACGCGATGTGAATACAGTTTTTAAGATCAATATTCATTCAACCTTCGCCAGCTGAGGCACGGAGTACGCGAATGTTCTGCCGCGCCGTACAACAGGCGGGTAAGTCTGTTATGTTTTGTACACCTGATATATTATAAGGCGATTGGATTCAATTTATTTCTGCATTACTCGTGTGTCGCATGATTATATCTGAACATTGTAATCTCTCGTCACGAATTATCCCTGATAACACTTATCACTCTGTGAAAGGTAAATCGAAACTCGCAGTCCCGGAGTATATAACATGAACGACAGCTCCATTTCGTCGTTATTTCTTCGTTAAACGTCTGTCTGTACTCTTGGAGTATAGAGGTAGCGATACTAGTAAACAGACGCAATTCATTTTGCTTTGAACTAAGAAATGAGCAAGATTTTCGTGCTTGAATATTGAGAAAGATTTGTCATGGAATGGTTTATTATAAAAATACCTTAGGGATGTAACACGTGCAATGTTGTCTGTCCGACTGACATTTAATTATAAAGTAACACCAAAACCTCGCCTTTACCTTGACCTTTATGAAATGAACAGAAGGTTCGTAAATAATGTGATATAAACTGTGTGTCTTATATCTTATGAACTATTGCCTGGTTACGTCGGCGACTAAATGATCGCATTAATTCGGGTTTTGATATTTTGAACTTTCATATTAACATCTGAATATAGACTATATTATTATATTCATCTACACTATGCATAAAATTAGTATATTTTGATTTAAAAACTCCTCACCAATAGACCGTAGCACACGGTGTTCCAGAACATTCGACAAACGACAGTCGATAGTCCACCCTTGTCTTTGCATGGCGTTAAACAAACTATACGATGATAGACCCAGTTTTTCACAATGGCACGAGGTCACACTCTTACTCAGAATTCTATATTATTTTATATTATATGAAACTATATATTACTTGCGAGGGGGCAGCTGGCGTAGTGGTTAGAGCGGTTGACCTTGAATCCAGGGGTTCCTGGTACAGATCCCGCTCTAATCAGTATACTAACTGTGGCGTTTTTCGGGCTGAAAGTGCCTTAACCAGCCGGAAAGCCTAAAACCCCATTGCCCATGGGAGTCTGGGTAGCCATTGCAGTGTGGTTCTGTTGGGGCTTTTTCCCTCTGACGTTTGCTTTGTTTCAGATGCTCTATATGTGCTCTCTATGTCGCTTACCTCCCCGCTATGCCATCATCTCATTGTAAATAAACATGGACCTATCATAGACTTAGCGGAGTGTGCGACATATGTAGTTCATATGCAGACATTAAGAACCAGTGGCGTGAATGGAAAAAGGTCAATTGTCTGCCCAGACTCGGTGGTTTTTTCACACTAGGTGTTTTTCTGCCACCCCATATAATTAAGGCTAATCAGATTGTCGTGTTAACCACATTAATAAGCTGGCATTGTAAAGGGCCCATGACGGCCTATCACAACGATTACTTCGGTAATCAGCCTATAAATACATACATATACTACTTGTACATACTTTAGTCGAGTGGATGATGTTAGATATTTATACCTAATCCGTTGTTGAGTGATTTTAAATATTGGTTTTGTCGTCCTGGCGCATCATTTTCAATATTGTCTGTATCTTCCTATTTTCAATATGTCTGTTTCTTCATATTTTTAATATTGTCCGAATCTTCCTATTTTCAATATTGTCCGAATCTTCCTATTTTCAATATTGTCCGAATCTTCCTATTTTCAATATTGTCCGAATCTTCCTACTCTCAACATTCTCCGTATTGTTTTATCATTATTGTCTGTAATTTCCTATCTTCAATAATGTTCGTATCTTCCTATATTCAATATTATCTGCATCTCCCAATTTCAATATTGTCCGCGCCTGCTTACTTTAACTACTGTCCGTATATTTTTATTTAAAATAATTGTCGTATGTATCTTTTTATTTTCTATATTGTCTGTATCATCCTATCTTCAATATTGTCTGTATCTTCCTATTTTCAATATTGTCTGTATCTACCCATCACGCGTTACTGTCAATATCGGCTGCATCGCCCTCCCTCGTCTCACTCTCAATATCGGCTGTGTTGCATTCGTCAATAATATCGACTACTACGTGGCCGTCTCGTCTTACTGCCACAATAAGTCTGCTTTTCACAATGCCCTGGCCTCCCGATGCTACGACACTGCCCTCTTTATGGCCGTACCTTGATCGTTGGTGTCGGTTTCGTCGGATCACCCACCCATATCCGTCGTGCCCCACTACCCATATCGGTCACGCTCGACAATACGTACATTATTGCAAAAAGCAAAATCGTCACCGGCCCACGAATGTCTGGGTTTCTGTAGCCCTCGGGCCAATCACTGCGGCAGTTCAGATCTGGGCCGGTGCCTCGCGACGTCTTTTCATTTAGATTCCCGTCTGCTCCCGTTGCTGATTTTGCCTACTTCCGCAAAGATGAGTTAACTGAGTGATCTCAATGTCTGATTTCCATGAATCGTTCCCCATGCACCTACTCGTTTACCTTTGTTAAAGAGTCAACGCAGTCACAAGTACACCGATCTACCTTAATGCAATCATAAAGTGTATCAAAAAAGTCCGGGTCGCCACCGTCGTTCAACTTTTACTTAATCGTAACTCCAACGTAACCACCTCGAGCTTTCTTCGCGGAAATGTCACCCCTATATCACGAATGAGGCGCGATGTAGTGAACATGGGTTTTGTAGATGGTGTTTTCAAATATTTATGAGTAAATTTCGAGTTTTTTTAGATTGTATCAGTCGTGTCGTATCACTTACCGCATACCTTCCAATAGATTAATGACTGACAATAACATTAAATATTTATGTACGCTGTCTATCTTGCTATCTTTCGTACTCACTCGGTTTTAATGAACGACGCACGCTGCAACATGGGGAGATTGGTATCGATTATATTTGAAACTCCCCCTCCGGGAGGGTCTGGGTAACCCTCGCGGGGTAGGAATGTACGGGCTCCTTCCCACTAACGTCGCTGTATTTCATATGCTCTTTTGGCGGACTCTGTGGCGCTCACCGTCAGCTTTTCACTACATTGTATATAATCATCAAATATTACACATATAGCGGTCTGCGCAACATATGCAGGATGTTTGTTGGTTTTTGAACCAGTGGCGTGTATGGACGAACGCCGACCGTCTGCTCAGACTCGGCGGTTTTTTCTACAGCGTTTTCCCCGCCAAAATAAATTAGGCTTTTTTGTTGGTCGTTATAACCATAGCATACAAGAGTAGAGTGGGAAATGATCCAAGGTTTTCTGGATCAAAGAGCAACGATCTAACCACTACGCTAACTGCCCCCGTTTGGATAGCTTTTGAAGTGAGATGAAATCAGAGGTTTCTCTGTTGAGTGGCTAAGTGGCTGGCTGGTTTCGTATTCTTACTGGACTCTCTCCGCGCCATCTCGTTATCCCACTTATAAGTGTGCGACATGTGTACGCTGTCTGCTGGTACTTGGGACCAAAGGCGCGGAAGTTCTGCACGCACAACAGTCGGTTCCACTACAATGATTTTTCTAGTGGAAGAAATCCGACCTGTTCATCGTGTTAACCACAGTACATACGTACTAGGATTGTGAAGAACGAGCTGAAGATGGCCAACACAAACGAGTTTATCTCAGCCTAATTTTACGTGCTTTTAGAACCACAGCGTATTTGAACACAGACCTGCGCAAACGGGTTCAATATGGGCTACCACAGCCGTGGTATTGCCGTGTTCTCGGTGTTTTTATGTCTACTTTAGTTGGATGCAAATTTCCTCATCAATCGTAAACTCAATTGTGACTGGAATGTCTCTCGCGCTCTTTTGTGACCGTAAAACGCCTTGGGATCGAACGAACCAAATGCAATTTGAAATTTCCCGAGCACTCGGCGTGCCAACGGACTTCGCCAAACATGGTGTACGTTCCGTGTAATCGTGATTTTAATGGGGTAGCCAATGTGGTTCTATGAATAGCTGGAAAGAAATACACAGAAAAACTTATACCTCTGATGGGAGGTCTATCTTTAGGAGGTATAGGTCATCAGATGTATAGGTTTTTTCTGTGCATTTCTTTCCAGCTGTTCCGTATAATATGTCACATGCCTGACATACACACCGAGACACATACGTGCGACCTGCACACATCTAAGTACGCGCAGCCACAATAATCATCAACAAACTTCACTGGGTGTTTCATAACCACAAAGCCACAAACATTTCCATGGACGCAAATTTTTGCTACGTTACTGCCCACAGTAACTAATGTCACTGCCCGGGGCGGTTACTCATTAGTGGACCGGTCTGTGTAGCTATCTTGAATGGGGAGCTTTATTTGGTCATGCTGAATTATTTCACAGCCTAACAACCTGTTGCAACGTGGACAGCTAAGTGTTTTCCTAGGTCTCTGGTAAACCCTTGACAGGGCCTCAGTTCACAGACACGCCACTATACGGTCCATAAACGACGCCAGTAACTGGCACGGTAGCTGATCTGGGATTAAAGGTTAAAACAGATCATACCGTCAACGCGCCGACGTAACGTCAAAAATCGCTTCAGTTGTCTTTATTAGTACCGAACGCATCAACGTCTTTTTCGTGTCGGCGTTTTTTTTATCGGCGGCCGTGAAAAAGATTGTGAGCCAATCGCAGCCGAGCTAGATTGTGAGTCATATGACTAGTTTATATAACTAACCGCACACAGGCTACAGTAATTTAAGCATGGAAACACATTACTGAAAGGATGTGCAATCTTTTGGGTTGCGTCGGGTTGGCGATGTAGTAAAAAAAGAAAATTAGGCGTTTATATCCTGCACTCCAAAGCCGCTTGCGCAGCTTGGGAAATGACGGCTTAGGAGGACTCACATGGGTGTTGGCAGCTCCATCACAGGCGCCGGTAAACCACTTGTAAATTTACTTCCCCAGTGCATATTAATTTGCTATGCCACAAAGAAATTTCACCGGTATTTATTTATGGCTTAGTCGACCGGAGCATTCAAGATGAAGTACAACGGAAAAACAGAATGGTATCGCGCGGATTCGAACCGACCATCTTCTGGTTGAGTGGCCGGCGCTCTACCACTGAGCTATCCCGGTTCCCGTAGTGTGTCTGGACCACATTTTTAGCGGTGCGTTGTCGTCGCGTTGACGTCGTGATGTACTTCAGCCTTTCGACCTTGGAATATCCAGAACGTTCATAATAAGAGTGGGGATCGGCATCCTCATTTAGCATGTTCATCTCTGCACACTTGAGAAAAACCATGCACGTGCAAGACTTGATATTTGCTAAAAAGTATCTTTATGTGCTGTCTAAAAACAATAGTACATATTTTGATTAGCTGGTATGATATACAGACTTTAAATGCCAGTGTGTGTGTTGTCAAAATGGTGTCAAATATGCGTAGTAAAGGGTGTGCCTTTGTAACTCAGTTAATAGAAAGCCAGACTGGTTATCTGGAGACCGTATGTTCGAGCCACACCAACGACAAGGTTTTTTGCATGCGTTTCTTTCCTGATATTTTATAGAAGTTCTGTGACTGCCCTTGATTATTTTTAACCCCGGCGTCATCATCAGACACCCATCCTGTATAGTAACGCAATATTTCCGAAAAATATTCTTTAATAAGTCAAAGGCTTTCATTGTTTGTATTAACTTGTTCCTATATCACTAAGTGCTCGCAGTTCCGAGCGTAATGGACGTTATAACATCTTATTAATAACGAATTTGACTTTTCTTCTCTAAATAATTGATAGTTAAAGAAGTACAAACAAATATTGGGACGAAATGTCACTCTTTATTCTTGCACGTCATTTTAAAGTGAAAATACAAGCCAACTCTATTGCACAGCCATAATTTATTCATATTTCCAAAAGAGTTTCGCAGCAGTCAGAAAGTAAAAAAATGGAAATAAAGTAATTAACTGTTGAAAATTATATAACATATAGTTATGACTATTAGGGTATTAATTAAATTATAATTCCGATGCTAAATTTCACCTTTCGTCGTCATCAGTCGCAGAAAGTTTAAATATATATTGATGCTGGATGGTAGAAAATCTCACATGTCCGGTGGCAGGGAAGTGCTCTGTAAGTGATTCGTAATATAGGAAGTTAATATCGGCACGATTAAATCTAAGCAATCAATTATGGTCTTATCTAAATAACGGCGTGATGTGCAGTACGGATTCCGCCTTGGTAATATAAATGAGCTAAGCCCGACGGCACGCGACTATTCCCGGTGGAATCCGTTCTTAATTATTTCGGAATAGTCATTGACCGCTAGAATAAGGTGGGATTCCCTGAATGATCGCTATGTATACAAGACTAAACTTGAAATGACTTAAGCCGGCTCCACGCGAGGCGACGGTTGCTTCAAAGCGTTGCTCATTCGAATTCCTTCAGCTATGTGGCGACTTGCATGCGCCCTCACACGAAGCGACGCGAGAGGCAACTAACCTTTCAACCGACACGGGCGATAACTCCGTCGATACGTCAGTAGCTGTCAAAAAATCGTAAAATGTCGGCTCGTAGTCATTGTTCGCCATTTTGAATAAATCACGTGATTAAGTGAGATGATCATGTGATATAAAATAACAATTTCATTGGCTCGGTTTATGAAGTGGCGACTTGCAGCGATCACCCTGTCAACGTGAATTAGAACTTGCTCTAATTTGAATATCAATGATTGAAAGTTCGATGGCCAGTTCAGTACAGGCAACTGTTTGAGCTAGTTGAAGCAACCGTCGCCTTGTGTGAGGCCGGCATTAAAGTTTGTAGTGAAGTAATTTGGGGCGGCCTTTTCGTACGAGAAAGTACGATTTCGAGCCAGAAATAACTAGAATTTTTTCTTACTTCCTTCCACACATATGCACGCACTTGTTTATATTAAACGCGCAAGATTTTCATGATTAGAAAGATTAGAAAGAATAATACTTATAAAAATGATTTATATTGCCGCTATAACCAGAGTAGGTTGTCAGCAACACTTTACAATAACAGAGTGAAATTATACACGTATATAATCCTATATTCCTATTAGTGAAATAAAAAATCTAATAAATAAAATATGGTATGCTAAAATGTTCTAATTATGGAATTGCAGGTTAAATAAATGTGTCTTAGCGCGTGTTTTGAATTGCGGCAGTGATTGGATATCTTTAACAGAAGAAGGGAGTTTGTAAACAGAGTCGGAGCAATTACAGCGAAAGACTGCCGCCGAAATCGTACACGTTTATGTTTGTAGATAAAACAGCGATGCTGCTTGATGGACGAGGGCAACGAGTGGATATACGCACTGATATAATTTCGGGCAGATATGTAGGAGCAATTTGATGCGAGCATTTGAAGGTGATAAGAATTTGAAACAGTATTCGAAAGTTGACAGGATGGAAGTGTAGAGTGCAACACAGGAGTGACGTGCAAGCGGCGTGCTATTTTACACAGAACTCAAGCTGTTGAGTTCAGAAGCTTTCGGAGACGAGATAATTTTGTTTGTGGGAGATTGACATAGAGAATATTACAAGAGTCCAGTCCAGAATATATCCATCAACGTTGGTTATTGTAGATTTTATAACGACTTAATATTGTCACTGCGAGTATCATTTCCCATTATTGGTAGAGTATCAGGAAAACGTCGCGTATATTTATATATTCCCTGGTTATGTTTTTCATCTCGCTCGGATACAAAGTTCACGTTATGATGGCCAGTGTTTAGTTTATACCTTACCCGATTGCCTCGATAACAGCCAGGTCCCTCATTTCCAGGATGCGCGACAAATATCGATTCTGTTGTGAATTCTATCGTTACTTTATATTCTCTAATATTACATGTTATCCATCAATAATAACGCTTTTTAATTGCTAGGTGTATACGATATAATTGTAATTGAAATTATATTGATTTTTTTAAAGATCGCATGTGATCTCATCCTTGCACTGAGTGTTGTCAATCAGGAGGACGTTCGACATTTGCTACGACTGTACCCCTTAGCATTCATCGATATTAGAATCTATAGCGCGTTTCCTTCGCCCGTGGTTCTGCACGCTCATATGAAGCACAGCTTTCATACTTTTTGCCATATAGACATTATCCTTTATATTCAGTTTTACTCGTGTTTTTTCAATCCTCATCACTTTTCATCAATTTTTCCATCTAACAGAATGAAATTTGCATAGCGCGGCATTTTCTATAAACTAGCTCTTAAAACGGGGCTTGACTTATCAGGGGCCTAGGTGTGACATTTTTTCGATGCTGTGGCAAGGAAATATGGGCGTGGCTTATGGAATATTACGTGACGAAATTAGGGCACTGA
This sequence comes from Epimenia babai, assembly GCA_011762755.2. NCBI lineage: Eukaryota > Metazoa > Mollusca > Solenogastres > Cavibelonia > Epimeniidae > Epimenia > Epimenia babai. Next base: position 11,650 of record WURV02015025.1, read on the forward strand.
CTCGACAAACTGTGTGATGTGTGAAGCGTAATGTAACATAAATATAACCAACCTACTTTGACGTTTTTCAAGCGTTTTATTAATTTTTATTCCGCTACTAGTATTATCCATCTACTGATGATAAACGAAACCATTTTTGTGACAGTTATTGCCCTATATTAGAACATTATTTGTATGCAACAACCACGAACTTAACTCCTTAAGTCTCTAACTAATTCGCCCGAATGATGCGAAATATTTACTGCTTTTTTGTCTTTTTATTTAGTTTCGAAGCGTTCCTGTAGGAATTGAGTACTCTGAACGCTAGTTTTGGTTCGATCATGAATAACTCCATCCATCTTAAAATGTCCTCGTTGTCCTCGTCTTCTCTCGCAGTTCGGCATCGAAGGCATCGAAGGCCAAGTTATCATGGTTTTCCGAGTCTGAATTCACTCGGTACGGTTCAATAATGCCTGGTTATAGTTTAACAAACAATAGTGCTTTCAGCCATTTAACAATATTACTATTAAAATAAGTTTTTTGTGTCTCAGTTGATACGCCATCACCATGGTTGAAGATTGTCTTGTACCCAATAATTGCGAACATTGTACGGTATCAACTATCAAGACAGGAAATAATTAATCATAATTAATTACACACTCATGGCTCATGTGACTCCGTATCATTACAGTTTTGGTTTTGGACAGAGAAATCCATGCGTTACTCCACTCGTTTAACCATTATATAATTTATAAAAAGTACCCTGTGGGGTAACATGGATGCTACTCTCGATATTAAAGTTCGACCCCTGATACCTGTGACTGAAGTTTCTAAGACAAATAAAACATGGAGGTGTGGGTTGCCGTGTTAGCCATGTCGTAAATGCGAAAAAACAAAGGTAGCACCTTGTTGACTAACTATATAAGATAATAATTATTTTATACCAATCTGTTATTGATGGCATTCGATTATTAGTTCGTGCTATAGCTTGGTTAGGGGTGTTTTCTACTTGTTCTATAATGCAATCATCAGCAGACAAATAACAAGGGCAGTGCTTGGTTAGATCATTAATAAACATAATAAAAGAAGAGGACCTAAGACAGAACCTTGGGGCACACGTTCTGTTAGGGAGGGATGAATACATTCTTGCATTGGTAAACATCAGTTAGACAACTGTGTATTAGTTTTACAGAAGATGGATGTTAGTTAAAGTTGTTAGCAAGTTCAGAGAAGGATAGCATGATCAACTACATCGAAGGCTTTTTTGATGTCAAGAGCAGTTAAGCGGATATATTTGTTACCAGAATCCTTGTCCGTTGTTTGGAGCCATTTATGAGTTGCAGAAGAGGGGTTTCAGTGGAGTGGTTTTTGTGAAATCCATGTTGTAGGTCGGTTATTACAGAGTAGGATTCAAGGTGAGATCGAATTTGCATTGAAATAGCCTGATCAGCGATTTTTGACAGATTAGGTAAAGAAGATATGGGTCTTGGATTAGAGGGGCTAGCAAGATCGCCAGTTTCTGGTAAGGGGGTGACTATTTTCCAATTGTTGGGGAAAATGTTAGAAATAATTATTTTATTTAGAAGTTTTAGGGTATTGATATATATTATATCACATTATACATAAATGTTGGGATTTGGTCGATACCTCCTTTCTTATGGTTGGATGTGTTATCAAAGGTTTTTGTGGCAGTTGATTGCGTGACGAGGGATAGTTGGTATCCATCAATGTTGCGATTCCATGCATTAGCAGGTGATGAGGCGGTTAGTTGTAATTCGTTATTAATATTATACTATATTGTGCTGAAGAATGAGCTAAGCGCATTAGTTACATCTAGAGATTCCGTGTGTATACTGTTATCACAGTGCAGCTCTCTAATGTCTCTGGTGGATTTGGATTTATTAGTTAGTTTATTATGTTCCAATTGTTAGTATTCTGTTTTTCGCTACAGTGTCCCCTCCCCCATCTTATATAACTCAGGCTAATGCGTTGGTCGTATTAACCAAATGAAGGGCCGAGAATTGCCTACACACCGATTGACTATAACAATAACAAAATTTTTGGGTGCATTTTTGAATTATAACAAAGTGTGTAACCCAATTATCTGAATTTTCTAAGTATTGAAGCCTTGTCACGGGTACAATCTAAAGGAATGATTAGTTTTTTATACACGTATTGTGAAACAATCAATAATCTCAGGTCATTCTTTGCTAAACAATCATTAGTCTCAAATCATCTGTTGATGGATATTTTATAGTCTCAATACATGCGTTGCTAAACAATCAATAGTATCACTACCATGGCACGGTATCTTTTTAGATGTTATTCAAAAGAATTTTTCTGTTCGATGAAACATCTGTTGATAATGACGACGCTATCGTGCCACCCTGCAATGAGCGACGGATATGCTAACGGTCAGGGTGGATTGATGAAGTTCCTACACATAATTCATCTTCATCGCTTTTTACACGCAACGAACACGGTTTTAATGGAATGTTTTGTCGCCGTGTCTCGCTCCACAGCAGCGTTCGTCGATTAAAAACTCATCGTCAACGCCGCAGGATATTGAAAATAGATTGAGACGGTGTATATGGCTTTTAGCCCGCGCTCTTTGGGCCCAGATTCCTGCGCGAGCGGTAGGTGTGAATTCTCGCTAGCCGTACTACCGCGCAATTGAGCCCCATGCTGTTACAGCATGTGGGGACGGTACGCTCTCTTGTAAAAAGTAAAGTACCACATTGATAGACCGCAGGTATCAACTAGTAAAGGCTCTCAGATGCGGTTTACAATGAATGTTTTTGGCAGTTATTGAGCGCATATACCTTCGACACTCTCATATCAACCTGCCAAGGATAATATCAAGCATCCAACCATTTTAGAGATTGGTTTACTCCAGCAATCGGGGGTAAAGGACTTACTGAGGATCATCGCAGAAAATTCTATCGGTGGGCGGTTTAAACATGCGACCTTTCAGTTACGAGTCCGGGGTTTTTACCACTCGTCTAACTGCTTCCCCTTGTTCGGCCGACTGTTGTTACATGCGTGCGAGGACGGTCTATGAGGACTTAACAGACGCGTTCGACGGTGTGGTTGACAGGAATCAAGAGTACATTAAATGATTGGAATTAGATTCAATTCCCGATGTTATATAAATATCGAGTGCGTTTTCATACGTGGAGTCAGTCATGCATGCAGTCAGTCGGCTGGCCATACTGCCATCTTTACAAGGCGTTAGTTTTTGGCTGGCCAAAGTATCACAGATTTCCAATGTTATAATAAGAAGGGGCGTTTTCGCGGGCTAAACCCCCACGATTTTAGTTCCTTTATTCTCATTTCAAGCCAAAAGCCTTAAAATCCATTGAGGAGGACATTTTCGAGGACTTCATACAAGTTGGCGAGAACCGTCGCTCGTGGTGTCGATGGGCTTGAATACCGACTCTTACATCTATAGGTCAGCGGTCTAAGTGTCAGTATCGTAAAATCGAATTTAATTTCCCTTTGTTTGACGTTGTTTTTTTGTGGCTGCCCTTGTATCAAAGATACGGGTCAATGTCGTAATAACCTAGCCAGTCCGAGCGTCGTACCGTATTTACAAGCCGGTCATAACGTCGCAGATAGGTCTGCATCGAGAATTCAGGATTGATTGCATTCCGTGAATCTTCATAGCTATCTACAAACAACCGACTGTCTCGGCGATAACAACGTCTCTGCTTTTCCTGTCGACCAAGTCGAACACGTTAATCTCGTCAGCCGCGCTCTCGCCCAATGAGGCAATTACCTTGCGCCATCAAACGAAGTTTTATCAAGCGCTACATCGGATGTTAAAGCGCGTCGATCACAAACCACCCAATGTACATCAGTAAGACTACATTTGGAGGTCATGGATGGAATAGAGCGAGTGGTCAGTTTTGATAGCTTCTCTGGAACCTATGGGTTTTTTATAGCCTCGCAAGTCTAATGCTTTTATCGGAAGTTTTGTACTTCAAATACGAATGGTGACCTGGCAGTTTATTACAATCCGCGAGTCGGCAACTGTACAGTACAAGACACACATCGAGGCTGACACTAGTGATAAAAATGGCTGTTTGCAAGGATCGTTTGTTATTACTTTCGTCCATTAGCTCTACTGTCAAATTGAGAAGTAATACGATTGCGTCGCGATGAGGTGCAGTAGAGGCGCGGCCTTTCATGTGACAATCCGCGCGAGCCAAGGATTTTTCTCACGCTTTCCGCAACAGGAAATGAGCAAGCAAGATTGTCGTGCTTGAATATGAGAAAGATTCGTAGCGAAATGGCTTATTGAAAAATTTATTACCAGTTAACGGGGCGATATTTTAAGTGCGACTGACATTTACTACTATTATTAAGACTCGCCTTTCCATTTTTGGTAAATCAAAAAATCGGGACAAACCTTAATGGGCTTAATAATGTTATTGATCACAACGTTTCTAAGAGACAAAAAGTTTTATCGCTTATTCAGGTATAACTCTAGTGAGTATATCGTTCCTGTGGAATCTTTCGGTTTATAAAATTAGTTCGTCTGCATAAGAGGTGATACGATCACGTCACGTGCGGTTTATTAGTTTAAAAGACATGGAAACCGAGATTTGAAATTAACCTTAAAATTGGGCAGTCAGTGTTTACTAAAAAAAGAGATTTCCAATGTAAACTTTGCGAGCAAGCATTCCTGTCTCGTTAAAGTTACGCACCAATTTTCACAACTTCCATATTTCACCGCGTTTGTTTTACATTTACGTTTGTTGGTATTCTTGCTTAATTGCTGCGCGATCAATGAAAAACGGTAGAAACCCATACATGGAATACTGGTTATTCATAACTTTCTATTTAAGAAATTAGTTCGCCGTTTCGCGAAAAAAATGACTATAATAGTAATGAACTTTACTACTGCACACCCCAATTACACTAATTTAGAAAGGAAACCCCCAAAAATGTAATGAAAGGAAATATACCTTCCGGACCATGTGAAAGAGATATACATAAACAAGATGTGTTTTCGGTTTTGGTTTTGAACTGCTATGTCAGCACCCCACACGAGGGAGCATTTAGTCGAGTGGCAGCAGCACTTGACGCGTAACTGTAGGGGCGCGGGTTCGAAACCGCCACGGGTGGACTTTTCTGCTGTAATCGTCAACAAGTCATTTATCCCCGATTGCTGACGTAAATCCATTTTCAAAATGGTAGACGCTTGCTATCATCTTTGACGGGCGATACGAGAGTGTCGAAGGTATGGTATCTGCGCTGCATATAACTACTATGAAAATGCTTACTGTGAACTGCATCTGAAAGCCTTGGCTGAAACTTCGATCTACAAATGTTGTACTTCACCTTTACCACACTTCACTCTGTTAAGGTTACCGGTCATATTTGGATCGAACAGTAGCGTCTTCAGGATGTCAATTCAAAAAGAGAGGGTCTCCCAAGTATATATCGTCATAATGCGCAGTGGATCTGTGGGGGTCCTGTCGGAAATTTGGAATAGGCTGTGTTAATGGGAAAGTCGGCCGTGTTATGACGGAGTACCGCGCAAAGTTTGGGGGATGCCTCAAAATTTCGGATACCTAGATCTCACCTTGTGCAATCTGACGTATATTTGGGCAGTTTATCTACCAGCATAGCAACGTACGTACTCGTCTATAACAGCGTATCTTTTGTGAAATTAGAGTCGAGATATTATCAATAATGAATGTTGATCGATTGGAGCCCAATATAGTACCGGTACCGTAAAGTCCGTAAGAGACGAGCCCGTGATATTTCACTCTTATCGAACCAACGCTACTTTATGTCACTTCTCAAGCTATGACAATACCCCTCACAACATCGGAACGGTAACTGTAACTGCAACAGTATTTATATAAGAGAAAATAAGGTAACTCCTTTTGAGACTAATTGAATTTATTCGTAAACAAGCTTCCGCATATATGTAATATGCTTCTTCAGGCTTATCCAATGAAATGAAAGTGAAATAAATTTTGAGAAAGTGGCCGGGCAAATAATAACGTCTGCATGGCTCGTTGGCAAAATCCATGGTTTCAGCAATAACTAACTGTTGTTGGCCCGTGTTGTGTATATTAAATTCTAGTGATTTTTCGGTACTCCGATTTCGGCTGAAAAACCGCTTTAAAAACAGATGAGAAAATTTTATTCTGAATGATAATATAGCAATAATATAATGATCGTTAATTATATGCAATTAGTGCCAATGCTTTAGTTTATCAACGTTTAGCAACTGCTTCACTTCGCCGTTAGACATTTGCTTAGTACGTCCGGAAACGACTGGTCAATAAATGAGTTAGCCATCACGTACACTCGGGTAACTGCGCCAAAATACACTGAGCCCAATAAACTGTGCTCACGCATTCCATCCCGTCGATAAGTGTGGATGTGCTGATTAATGAAATGAAATTTATTTGTTCAATGTGTACTTATTAGCAAGGCTGTCAAACACAGTTCACATGAAACAATAGCTTAATGCTCTTAGACTATAATGTAATTACCTAAATAATATAAAATTTACAGCTTACAGTAGACAGGTAATACAGATCAATGTTAGATACAACTATGTACATTTAGAGTAAACATGAAATGGATAACAATGTTGAATAATACAGTGGAAAGTAGAACAGATATCGAAAAAAGAAAATCTTATGCAGGCAAAGTTGCTATCAGAATTAGTGAAAAAGAGAAACAGGAAATCTCTCTTAAAGTGTTGATTCACGGTAAATAAATCAAGCACTGTTGAACTATCTAGTGAAAGCAATGCTAAATAACTGTGTTTTAAGATTGCTTTCAAATTGGCTGACAGTGGTAGAGTGGTCCAATGTAGGCTAGAAGTGCGTTGAAGAGGCACATATATATACTACTCAAAATATCTTTAGGATCAACCATATACCTATATACATCAAAATATCTCTTTTTGTGATAATTTTCTATGATAAAGGTATGGTACTAACTCTTTCATCAGTGTGTGTATCGATTCATACAAAATTAACAAATTTTCAAAATAAAGCCGAAATGTCGTTTTTCCACAAAATTTTATGAAAAATAAAACATTCCAAAAATTCCAGAAAACAAAGAAATGTGTTTTCCCTTCATAAAAAATGGATTAGTAGCGTGTGTGACCTCCTCTACTGCAAATAACTGCTTGACGTCGTCCGCGCATGCTTTAGCTTAGGTGACGCGGGTTCTGCTGCGGGATATTGCTCCATGAGTCCAATAGCGCATCCCTGAGCTGTTTTAGCGTGCCATATTGATCATTGCGGGCAGAGATGGCAGCCTGCAGCATGTCCCATGCGATGGGACTAAGATCAGGTGAGCGAGTTGGCCAGTCTGTTTTGTAGATTCCTTCGACCCTAAGGTACTCATTCACGGGGGTGGCACGATAAGGACGAGCATTATCTTCCATCGGGACAAAGTTTGGACCAATATCAACAGCCAATGGCCTTATAAAGACGTCGCTGATTTCGTCGCGGTATCTGACACAATGACAGGAGGTCTGTACGACGCGTGGTAGTTATGCCACCCTAGACCATGACAGAGCCACCGCCATATCGGTCATGTTCAACAATTGTAGCATCGGAATATCGCTCATTTGGCTTTATCCACACACGAACACGACCATCAGTGGAGTCTAAACAGAAACTAGACTCATCTGTGAAGATTGCAGTACTCCACTGGGTTTGGGTCCAGGAGACGTGGTTTCAACACCAGTCATATCGCTGTAGTCCATGCTGTGGAGTAAATGCAATGCGTATAGCTGGTCGGCCAGCCCTCAATCCTGATTCATGGAATCTATCCCTGATGGTTTGGCTGGTTACACGAACACCTTGATGCATTTCACAGGTTTCTCTGCGAGGTTGTAGCTATGGACTTGCGGTGTCTTACCGCGGGGAGGGTGATGTATCGGTCCTTTACACGAGTTGTAACTCTCTGGAGTCCTGTACCATGTCGTCTACACCTAACAACAAGTAAAACACCACTTCTAATGTTAGAAATTCAGTGTGAACAGTCCAAGTCATATTTACAAACTGAGATAATGTGCAGTAAAATGCTGATACGCGTGTATGAGCTTGGCTTACTATAGCCTCGAGTGGTCAACATGTGAAACATGTACTCTTCACTCAACGAGACCCAAGCTCTCTAGCAAATCAGTCACATAATGTATTATACATATATTTTAGTGTATTATATTATATGGGTGATCCTTAAAAAGGTTTGAGTAATATATATATATATGTATACACATATATATATGCCTGCGTGTGCGTATGTGTGTGTGCGCTATTACACACATTTTGTAACCATCCCATTTCATATACCTAATTTAATAAAAATCGTTTACAGAGTTCTGAGTTATGTGTATTTGCGAAAGCGTTCGATTTTTGCTCAATACTTTTTCCTGGACTTTTAAATTGCTGTTGAACTGTTTGACCAAATGCAGCCAGATGCAAATTGCCGTAACAGTATTTAATATATAGACTAATATCTATAAAGACAATAGGGAGATATCCAGGTTTCTAACGGAAAATTAAAATTGGAGACGGCAACCAATCTGCTAGTTACATTTTTGGGTAATAGACGTCTTAAACATCAATGAACCCTGGGTGTCGGGATATCTTCGGGCTGTTTGCGTAGTTATCATGTTTTATTTAAAATATCCCTTATCGTATTCTGTTGCCTTATACTATTATAGTTATAATTACCTATTTCCGTGTGATTCAATGTGGCTTGGCTAGCTATATACGGGTTGGGACGGATTCCTATATATCCTCAGATTCAGATACGCCTGCCATGCCATCATAATATAATAATCATATTTGTAATATCCATCACGGTGTAGACTCCAGCATTGCGAATGACCAATAACGTGCAATATAAATAACGAATCGCTGCATCTCCGTCCTAAATGGACGTTATCTGATAAATTAATGCACGCGGGCTGGTCGCATAATAGATCTTTTTATTTATCATTCGCAAAATGAAGTCAATTTATATGCATCCTTAGCTTCGACTACAAATTGACACGAGTAGTTATACCCCTTCGTTAGCTGTCCAGTAACATTTTCCCGGGTCTTACGGCCGTAAATCGATGGTGCTCACCGCTTACGCGACGGTTGGGTGAGACGCCCTTCCTTCTAAATCTATCCTACGCAGTAGAAATCTATCACCAACTTCAACGACCCCATTATCGCGTACACATTCACATTGTTGCAACGCATTCAACACTCGACGATCGGGTTGACGAATGAACAAAACTCTCTCATCAATCCTCCACAATTAGCATAACTGGCCGGCGAAATTAATCTCGCCGCTTTGTAGACGATTATTAATTTTCAGCTTTCTAGTTGCTGATTAGCATAACTGGGTTAGCGTGTTCTGACCGGTCGCCTGGCAACCGTTCCATACAACTACATGGATGTATAACATTGTATAGACCTGTTAATTTCAATAATACTATTGAACAATCCAAATATAAGTTTGCAAAATATTTATTATAGTCCAGATACTAATAAAGGTACAGTTCAATAAGTGTTCTCGATTGAGCTGTGAAATAACAACACACGGGGGTATTCAAGACACTTTGGTCTAGCAGACAGCCTCGTATATTTATATACAACTGATTCCAAACGCCATGAGACAGTCTACGTAATTATGTTGCGTACTCGGCCAAATGTGAAATTAGGTCATGATTATTTACAATGAGATCACCAGATATCGTTGAGTTAAAGGCCAGAGAGAACATCCACAGAGGATCCGAAACATGCCCAGGTCAGAGAAAAGGAACGTTATAACCACACTCCGAGGACTACCCAGATTTTCATGGATGCACCAAGGACCCGGTGTATGGCGTGTTTCCCGGAAAAACCCCACATATTACGTACTTACTAGACTAGGGATCAACACAGTCTCCTGGAGTCTAATTAATTAAAACGTTTTAACCACCACGCCACCTGCGCCTCGGTTCACCATGCACGAAAGACACAATGATATAGGAAAAAGCGACTATATCTCTGAACAAAAGATTTAGCAGATTCAAATCTGTTGGTATAGCCTCTAAGGTCTGCTTGTACGAATGTCTTGTGACGCCAGTTCTCCAGTTTGGTTGGGAACGTTGGAGTGTTGCAGAAGAACCGTGTATTAAGCAACCAAGGGTGAGATACATTAAACGTATATTAAAAGTTCGCAACAGCACGCCAACGTGCCTCGTACACGGTGAACTCGATACAAGACCCCTGTCTATTTTTACTCCTCTTAGACTTAAGTTTTGGTGTAAAATTGTCAACCTTGATCATGGACATATTAATCGACGAGTTTATGACGAAATGTTTTCGGGTATTGTCAAATATAATAGCAATAGATGGATAAAACTAGTGGAATATCTCCAGGGAGCAAACGGTTTCGGTGACGTATGGATAAATTAGAGTGTAAATAAGGTATCTTGTTTTCGCACAAGTTTCGTCAGCGCCTTGCCGACCAGTTCGACCAGACGTGGTCTAGTGTGGTCAACCATGTTTCTAAGTGGCAGTTATACGAACATATTAAGGAGACTCCTTCCTTTGATAAATATTTGCTATTGGATTGGCCAGAAAAATGTCGCATATCACTGACACGGTGACGTCTAACCTCTCACAATCTTCGAGTATAGCGTGGGAGGTTGGAAAGCCCCAAACTCCCACTTGAAGAACGTGTTTGCGAACACTGCGCAAAGTCGACAGATATTGTAGAATATCGCGTGATACTGAGATGTAAACAGTTCAACGATGTGCGTAAACATTTACTCAAGAAATATTACCGTGTAAGGCCCAGTATGTATATATTTATACAACTTTTGACAACCCACAATGCGACCGACAACTATAAGCTTGCACGATTTGTGACATATAGTCAAAACGAAGGTCAAATTTTGATAACTCAGATATATATCAACGCGTTTAACGTGATTTTTCTTTACCATTACAAGAACCTCCTGATCAGGTCTAACTCTTGATTCATCCATTGTTCCATGTCATTATTTATTTTTTGGGATATACTAGAATACAATTTCATTTTATGTTACTGAACTGTTTTTAAGCTATGATTTAACTTATATGCACTTTCTATCGTGTTATATAACTCAATTAGTTATCAGATAGTTAATTATTACACTAAATGTATATAGGTGCTTTAGAGACATATTATTATTGTAAAGTGTCGTAGGCATCATCTTGTCACAATGACTAAGCGATAATATGGCACTTTAAATAAAACTTCATGATATATATATTATATAACTTGTGCTAACGGGTCCTACTCGGATCAACTGGAGGACATTGTTCCCTGGTAAGTAAGAAATGTCGCTTTTGTTTCTCAGGATACATCTATAGTTGGAACTACTTTTCTATGGGTACCATCCGCAACCATCTGGATTGCGATACCGTCAGGATTGGGTTGTCGTTAGCATCCGTGGAACCTTGCGATCGGCTCACGGCTTGCGCTTCATTTACCAAGATATTGACTGATTTATATACGTATCATTGATATTCATTCAATGCCTCTGTATATTTGTTAATGAATACATGTGACCGATTTCTATTCAGTACAATTGGTTCCAGCCTGTTACATTCTCAGTTACATCTGTATAATAGTGAATTGTATTATATTATTTCTACCGCGGTAGTGGCTTCTCTTACATAGATGTATAATATAATTACTTTTGCGTGTTTATTTTTTGCTATTTTAATAATTGTTGTTTTTCCTTTATTTATATATGCTACTCTAACACCATTTGAAAATACTATTGTATTGTATATTTTGTTTTATATCTTGTTCTGTTTGGATATTTCATCTTAATAAAAGCTTATT